>JAMKCH010019298.1:0-21490 GCA_023653785.1 Ophioderma brevispina | reverse complement strand
CCTTGCCCTGTCTTGTTTTCTGTTTCTCCTGTCCTCCCCCGCACAAGCTTGACGCACCTTGCTAAATCTTTCTATTGCTAGAACGTAGTCAGCCAATGGTTGTACATAACAATAAAACATCACATGGCTCAAATCATTGTAAACATTATAAAATTTATATTGGTATTTGAAATGAAATCACAGTCCTGACCCTTACTAAAGGTATAAGGATAAGATAGATACTTAAAAACAAAATAAACTCAAAATAAGTTGTTTGTTATGTTCAAAAAGCATATGCCAGAGGGAGCTATAAACAGCTAACGTGTTTATTATATTTCCATTCAGACCATTCAGATTCCTCCTCTCAGGTGAGCCCTGGGAGTAAATTGCATTTCTCACAGACGTTGCTATCAGATCCAATACATCTGTTGCAATCAGCACAAGGTTGATGCGAAGTCATGAAAATCTCATCATACAAAAGTACGCATTTATCTGTCTCATCTACATATATCGCAATTAACTGATCCAAGGGCCTCTAACGGGTAATAATGTCTGTGTGCAATTCTTTCGATTAGACTGAGACATAACAATTGACGTCAAATGAACGCTGAATGCTGAGAACAAATTTTTCAATAAAACACTTTTGATTATTAATCATTGAACAATTATGTCACTGTTAAACAGTGCGAAGTATTACAGAGCTGTATATTCACCAATGTTTTATCGATGATTTTGGGGTCAGGTGTGACTCAAAATGCGTTCAAAACGATGCCGAAATATATATGGATAGATTTGAAAGAAATAACCCCAAGTGACTATAAAGGAATTTTCTCACGCTCACGCTGTAGCATATTAAATGTTTGAATACCTAAAAACTTTTAAATTAAAAGTTGCAAATTCATATTTAAGAACTATAACAAACAATCACTAGTAACCTTGATAAATATTTTGTAGAACATTCTGGAATTCATGACCTATTGCACGAGAAATTCCCCAAATTATAACATATTTAAAAAATTTTTTCTCAAATGGAAATTATGATCCCGCTTTATGGAATTCCCTACAACCATATTTGAACAATTAAAATCTGTGAAACATTTTCGAAGCCATATCAATGAAAACCTAATCTGTGAATATACCAATTGATAATCTTGGAAGCATGTGTCTGGTGCTGTCCTGTATCGTTTCTTGATCGTTGAAAAAGATGCCATGCATCTTGTGTGGTATACTATTATAAGGGGTTGAGTGTTTTCGGGCCTAATTGGCCTTTTGCTAGCTTCCTCTATATCACTGTTTTTGTATTTTATGATGTGTAGTGAATTGAAATAAAGTTATAAATGTCCTCCTAACTGCGTTGTAATAATTGAGAATGATTGTGAGTGATGGTTGTGATTGAAATATCATAAAATCTAATGGAGGACTAATCATCTACCATAATGACACCATATTAACATCTTTTCTGATTCTGTGGGTACTCATCCTATGTTCATGCACTTAATTAAGACTCTGAGTATGCCAAGTCCCAGGTCTGTCGGAAAAGTGTTTAATCTATTTCACGGAACCCACAGTGGAATTTGACTTCACTGTTATTACCGATACAAGCTGAATAAATTATGTTTCCTAAAACGAGTAAGCCTGAGATATGTCTTCTACGGAGCACAGGAAATCCTGAACAAGAATCAATAGCTCGGTACATTAGAGAAGTCGTTATCCGTGTTATTTTTGCGAAGACGTAGGTGCTCAGCGACATAGAACTTAAGGTTGCGCTTGTGACTTTATGAAAAGTACAATTTTAGATTTGCCCTTTGGCTAAAAGCACGATATCCTATATCTTAGACTTTTTTATCTGAGATAAAATGTAAATTATTATAAGAATCATTGAATAAATATACGAGTACTAGTAGTTGTTCACCCTGCTGCTCTAATTGGTTATTAAGGAGGAATTCCATACTTCCCATCCCATTAAAGGAACAACTGGAATTAAGTATATGGCTTTCATAGCTTCCATAGGGGTATTGGATTCATTTCAAATAGCCACGATAAGGTCAAGGGTAACCCGGACAAAAAGGTGGTGGGGGGGGGGGGTGCCCCCTAACGGAAGATTCCCTGTCCCACAAAAACGCAAACGAATATGATCTAAAGCATTAATTTTGGCACCCATCATTACCAAATAAATACCAATTTTGCTTGCATGAGTGGCGAAAGCGGTCGAAAACCCATTGGTTTTGGAGATTTGCTTACAAATAACGTTAAAAATAAACTCTCAGTTATGACGTCACTGTGACGTCATATTGTTAAAACTTGATATGTTTGTACTTTATTTGAAGAAAGGACATACGTAGCTACACATCGATACCAAACAAGATGATGTTCGTCCTTTAATTAAGAAAAAAAATGGGGGGGGGGGGTAACCACAATTCCCCCCACCGGTCGTGAATGTTGTAGAAAAACCCTTGGTTGGACGAGGGTTAAAGAGTGTCATAACAATCACGCATTGAACATGCCTGAATGTGTCTATACAAACTTACTTTTAAAATACACACATAAAAGAAGCATATACTCAATTCCAGTTCTCTTATATCAGGGGGTGTATGGAGTGTATCTGAAATAGCCCAATATCGTAAATTGGTTAGCTAACTCAAAAAAATATATATATAATCGATGCAAATGTTATTTTAGAATTGGGACCAGATTATTATTTTTAGGCCGAGAATCAATTACAGAAGTCTGATTCTGTTAATAACAAACTTGTCATTTGCACTTTAAAATGGCAGTGGCACATTTTCACAAAATATGAAATTTCTCCAATTTGCTCGCAAATAATAGTCTAGACCATTTTACACATAAATATAACATACCCATTACCATATATAATAGGGACATTAATAAGAGGGCAATGGCATCCAGGTCATTTGTAGGCGAACTTTAAGTTTGTCGTAACTTTAACAAAAATGTATCTATTACATGAATATCATAGACTCTTACTCATTGATATTAAAATACAAAGCTCACAGACCGGTCAAACAGGGTGCATGCCGTGGGAATCATCTCGGTTGACATTTCCATCGGATGCTGAATAAATGTCGCCGGAGTCATTTTATTATAAAATCGTTCTGTTTACCCATAAGGGCACTGATTTGGTCTTAATCATTTCAGGTGAGGGCTAATGTATAGCAAAGCTTTATAAACACGCAAACACGAAAAATCGTGAGGGCGCACTATTTTTCAAATGTGCCGTTGTCTATTTAATTCTATTTGACTGTATATCTGTTTTGATTGATAACAAACTACCGCAGACCATCCCTCCTCTGGGATTATTCTCCAATATCCAATATTATATATTCGAAAATCATTTAGGTTCCGCGAATCATTGTGTGATTAAATAACTTTATGATGGACTTACTGTGAAGGTTATTTCTTAGTCTGAGAAATACACAATTCGTTATTAATCATCATGTTATTATTTTTTGTCACTGGTCACAACGTTAGCAAACGCTCCAGTTAGCAGATATTGGGATAACTATTGCTGTCTATATTTCTCTGATACTCAAATAAATGCACAATATATTAGGAAATAACGTGGTTCGAAAAGAACCCTAGTTTTGAGAACAATTTTACGTAAGTCAGAAAATAACTCCAAACTTTTATTTACATGTTATCAAAGTATTCATATTTAAATATGAGAAGTAAAAGCGTCAGAAAAAGTCCAAGAAAAGCGTTTATTAGTGTCAAAGTGACGAAAGACCGTTTATCCACATTTATATAAATCAAATAGTAAAAACCTCTTTAATAACCTAATGGTTTTCACCTCTAATTTAGCAAATCCAAATATATTTCTTTATGTTATATAATGCTGGAAAATGTAGATAACTGATGAAAAATAGAAAAGAAAGGAGGAGGATGGATGGATGAATTAGAAAAAAACACAGAAAGAAAAGAGAAGAGAGAGAGAGATAGAGAGAGAGAGAGAGAGAGAAGAGAGGGAAGGAGAATGACAAGATAAGAACGATTGCAAGGGAGGGCTAGGAAAAAGAACAACAAAAGTTCACGCCAAAGGGGAGTGTTCATTATTGTTTCTGTTAAGTATCTCTGCTATAAAGAATTTTGCACCATTCTCTTCTGAGATCGCGTATGTACCAAACCAATCAATCACATAAAATGGGAATAATCTATGAAAAAAAGATAAAAGCACCCTAAATGTTGAAATGTTCTGTTGGATTCCCATCTCGTCAATTACTATAGAACTTGATTACTTGCGTTTCTTGTAAGGAAATCCCTTAAAATAATCAAGTTTAATAGAAATGTTCTCGTTCCCCAAGGAAATAATTTGTTTGGATCATTTCATATACACTTTACTCCATTAGATACAAACATGACGGCTCTTATCACATCGATCATACCAATTCATCAGACTTCCGATCTTTTGCCGATCCTCGTTTTACGTTAATGCAAATCTCAGATGAGAAAAGAACAAAAGCAGAAAAGAACTATAAGCTTTAATTTTGTTCCTATTTCATCATATGCACTGGTGTTCTTTTGAACCATTTTATGACATGTACTTCATATTCTTTAAGAATAGTTCAGAAATATAATTTTGAAGGAAGAGATTAACCAGTATTTAGACACAAAGGTTAAACTGCACTCTTAGAAATCGCTGTAAACTTACATGACTGACTTTAAAATACCCTAATTTCACAGACCTTTACATGGTGAAGGTGAAATATTTTTACAATATATTCGCTAGAAATGGCCACATCTATACGTTTCCAACAAACGATGGTAAAATAACAGCAAATATCATTGTTAAATTTGCGATTTTACACTGTTTATAAATTTACGGTTTCCCACAGGCAGTCTGAATGCAACCTCGAACTGCCAGTATATTGCCATCATGTTACGGATTTTGAAAAAAAGGTGTAAAATCACACTTCATAATATTTTATACTATTAAACGATTTTAATCTAAAGTATGTATTTGTACGTTTGCCCATTATACTTTCACGTTTCGTGGGAGCCTAACCTGGCCTATTGGTTAGGGTGCTTACCTGTGTCGCAAATTTCCCGGGTTTGAATCCCGGTGGGGACATTTGCTAGGATTTATTCAGGTACTCAATTATGGATTTGATCTGCATACCAGCTTTTGATTAGAATATGAATACCACTATTCTCCATGGTTTACTTGGAATTGGACAATTGAATCACGAAAGCATCCCATCCTTCAGAGTTGGGCGTCGGTCCCGTGTACAGAGAGTCACAGCTGTACGTATATTTCGAGTAAGAGTAGGGTGAAAATCCTTGACAGTTCCCAATCACCTCAGCCTCAAAAGTGGGTCATGTTAGGAGCGTCCGTATAATGAATACAACGCCAGCCCGACCAGCTTACCCAGCTCAACTGATCCTGACACCTGAGCCATTACTGATGACTTGCAAAGAAAATATAACAAACAAGCATTTACTAACAGCCCACGTCAATTGACGAATGTATCTTACAGCGTTATGTAGCTGTTATGTAACCTTTGACCTTTGACCTTGACCTTTGACTGCACAATTTTCCATGTTCTTTACCTTTTTACAACAACAGATGGCTGCTCATTTCACCTCCACAAAGCCACACACATGATTATGCAACTTGGCATAAGTATCGTTTGTTTGGAAGATGTAATTAAATTTTTTCCATTATCAAATTTCGATAATACACAGGAATTGTTGTCTAATTACTATACAGAGAAAATCAACATCTTGCTTTCTAATCAGTTTGTTTCAACAGTTCCCATAAATCAGCTAACATGGCTATTCTGTTTATTTCACGTGTAAGGTGGTTCGGTTATGTAATTTTATAGTAATCCGTTTGGAACTGATGATCCAACGTTACAATACGTTTTGTATTTGGAGAAATGTACAGTGTCGCGTTATGTTTTAGTGTTTGTTGCATGATAGCTGAGGTTTGAAACTAATGGAAATGGCGCCCTGAGGACATACGTACCACGACGTATCGCGGTCAAAATCATAAAGCCAATTACCTAGTTTTTCAGAATGTGTGAGATCGATATGTTTTTCCCAATAAGGACATTGTATATATGTGTATCCATGACTTTTACACGTATCGTTATTGGGGTCTCAGGGCTTGGCAAGTCAACATTATTTGCAGTACGGATGTTATGCAAAAATGCAAATGGTGCGCCCGCAGGCGAGTGCCCATCTCTCTGTCATTGGCGTTTGGGCCAGACTCCCTCATATAATGTGCTGTGGAGGGTTCGCCACTCCTCCCGCACAGCGAGTCTGTTTTGCATTCCCAGCATATGCTGGGTGGAGAGAGGCAAGCGAGGTAAAGTGCCTTGCCCAAGTGCACAACACATTGGCGACAGCGGGGCTCGAACCCACAACCTTATGCTTATGAGGCGAGCGCTGATCCACTGCACCACATGTGCCCTCTAATGGCATATAACATGTAAAACGTGGGTATTCTTAACTGCCATGAAAAAGGTTCCCGGATGGAGTAAACTCTATATTGTACAACTCAGAGAGAAAACGAACTATATCCTTTTGTGAGTGCAACAAAGTCGTAACTGGCATTTGTTTTTTATATGTTATGAAAAATTAGGTTATGAAAAAGTAGGACATTATGCAATTTATTAGGCTAATTAGGAGCAGTTGTAGATACGACTTTGTTGCACTCACATGACGTTACATCTTTTGGAAATATGGGAGAAATTTGTTGGTTTAGTTTCGTATACTATTAAAGGTACTAAGTAAAACCGTTAATACATTAAAACTCATTAACCCTCGTCTACCGAAGGGGGGGGGTGTGGTTACCACCCCCCTTCAGGTTTTTTCCCCGGCTTGCTAAAACTCCCTTTTTTGGTGCCAAATTATTGTCAATTGACATGTTCCGCTCATTTTCATCCAAAAACAAACATCCACCGGGGTATAGGTAAGATACAGGGTGATCCCAAAGTGATGGATAGGGGGGGGGGGGGAGGTGGGGGTGGCAACCACCCCCCCTTCGGAAGAGAAGTACCAATATGCCTAACACAACACAGGAACATCACAGGACACTAGATTTTGGTACCAATAGATAGCTATGGTCCTCCTCTTTCCATTGATACCAAAACGAGTACCAACATGCCTAGCATTACGTCACAATGACGTCATAAAGTTCGCATGTCAGCAAAACTGCCATTTCCATAGACACACACAGTGAAAAATTCAATTTTGCGCCAAAAAGGTTAGGAAAATCAGATTTTCATGCGGTTTTTGACTCTACTTGATGGGAAATGACTAGTTTTATGACATCATTTTAGAGCTATAATAAGGTGTTTGAGTCGCTAAAATTGCGAAATATAAATTTTCCACCCTATATTCAGTATTTTCGGACTTTCCTCAACATAGGACGATCCCTGTGACGACATAATGGGGATGTTGGTACTTATTTTAGTACCAATGGAAATAAGAAACTCTAAGCTATCCTTTGGTACCAAATTTATAGGAATCGGTGTTCAGTAACGGAAATCACAGGAGGGTGGTAATCCCCCTCCCCTTCGGGAGGTTTGTTAACAAAATGGCTCAGGTAGACGAGGTTTAAGCAGTATTTTGACCTCCTTTGGGACAGGAGCTACCTACTATCAAAATGTGTATAAATGACACACCACTTCTTATGAACTAACGTGCTAGAAATTGTCTTGATTTTTTTTAGTATGAACTGAACGGAAATATATAAGCCCTTCGAGATTTATGTTTAGATTCTCACATTGGTCCCTTAAATACTTCTTAAATAAAGTTACTGTAAGTAGTTTAATTATTTAGTTATGGGTTTAATAAATATTTTTATACCATTTCTCTAAGATTACACACACACTCGCACGCACACACACACACGCGCGCGCGCTCGCACACACACATACCTTTACTAGTCCAGAGGAAAGAAATCGTGCACTTTTATGAATAGATATACACTTGGCACACACTCAATATGGACTATAACTACCTATTTCAGAACGGGACCCCAGCCGGAATTTAACCTGTGGCGGCCATTATGGCAATTTTTCAAATGCCGCCATTTGTAGTTCAATGGCCTTACATCTCGTCATAATATGACCGAGCGTGATCTTGTGCTGTGCCTCTTTTCAATGGGTAGAATCTAAATAAGACGCTACTTTTTAATTCTTGTATCAGTCATTTGTTTTCCAACATGGCGCCAATGTACACTAAACTGATACTTTTTGTGATAGTTTGGCATAAATAATGATATCAAATTGATTTTTGTGTATATTCTTATGTTTTCAGGTAAAAGAATCCAAATATAATATTAACTTTTTAATATATTCTTTTGAGCCATTTTATTCTAATATGGCCGCCCATTTACACACAAATATCTTTGTTACAAGTATCATACTGAATTGATTTATGTCTCTATACCAATATGTTGTTAAGGCCAACCAAACCAATATGACAACACATTATAGTGTATTTCGTGATCACACCCTCCCCCCCCCCACAACTTACCCCAATTTTTTATATAATTTTGAACGTCGGTAGCCTAATTATATTTTTGGACTTTATATTAAATTTTAATAAGTGCGACGTATCTTATCATTGTCGCACCGAAGTAGCCCAGGGCTCGTGGCAGAGCTCCTAGACTGTTACAACACGAGAACGGTAAATAAATCCGATTTTAGATGTACGAAAAAACCGAAGTTGTCGGAGAAAATCTGCAAGGACGGGTAATGGATAGGCAACCAAATTCACGTACAAACGTGATACTACCTCTACAAGAAATCGAACTGTTACAACAACCCTACCGTCCATAATACACTAGCATTAGTAAAGTAAAAGTGTGTTGGTTTATTAAAATAGAAGTTGTATATTAAAAAAAATACCATTAAAAAGATATTGCACCTAAAAGGAGTACCAACATTGGAGACCACAGTGAAAGAAGGATTCAAATGGCACAACTGTCCCGAGTCCATCCCAGCAATCCTGTCAGCCTTACTGATCGAGGGACTGCTGGAAGTGAGCCATCATCTGCTGTAGTCTTCAATTGTATTATTGCACAGAATTACATTGTTATAATTCCTAATAAAACAATTAAATGAGGAAAATGGCTAATCAAGTCATTAACAGCAGTTATCTAATTAGTGACGCTGACGGATTGGCGCCAAAGATAGCGATTAACCTCCCTTTTGAAACTCTGCAAGTCCTGCTTTGATGCTACATGAGCAGGAAGGGCATTTCATAAGCCTACAGAGAATGCGAGATATGATCTTCTGTGGGAGGCCAAGTTGGACCTTGGGATTTTAACAGCAAGGTCACGAGATCTGACTGAGCGCTTAAGGCGAGGGTCAACTGAGAGCAGCTCGGGTAGCAGCTGACTGAGGAGATCCGGTGCTTATCCATAAACATGTTGTGGAAAAGAGTGGCAATTCCAACTGCCATGCGATGACCCAATGGTTGAATGTGGTAAGAGGTGATCTCACGCTCAGGAATACCGATGATGGAAATGGCACGTCTCTGGATTGTATCAAGTTTGGATAATGTAGTGGGTGGTGCGCCACACCATGCTCAGCTTGCAAATTCCATGTTGTATCGAACCATGGATGTATATATAACAGCTGTCTCAAGATAGGGTGCAGCTCGACGTAGCAATCCTAGTCGCTGACTGGCAGTTTTAATCATTTTGGTAATCACATTGTATACATTACTAATAAGATCGAAAGTCTTGTGGTCAAGCATTCGATTTCACGTCTTAAATTAATACTAACCTATAATTGTAGGATATCTTTCGCCAGATATCATCTGACATTATCAGATACTAAGATGTTATGATTGATCTCAATGAACTGTCGGCTGATGATGACGTCAAATCCGATAGGAAGTGGCGTAGAAACAGTTTATCAATAATAACTGGATCCCATCCCCTCTGTTAAGGGGCGGGCTTTGCCTTTCTGATGTGAATGACCTCCAAGATTTTTCTTACAAAGTCCCTGGACACTCTCGCCAGGATTTTTGGCCGTGTTCGGTCCTTTGCCTTTGTCCATTTTGGTAATCACATTGTATACATTACTAATAAAATCGAATAATACATTAATGTAGGCATTAAATAAGTAAGAGGCAGAGGTTATTCACAGTGGAAGATGTAATGGATGACACTTTAAAATGGACGACCCTTCCACCAACTGGTGTAGTGAATAGCGTATCGTGCAATCAGCAGTTGTATATGTATTAAGGAATGCAGAGGATAGTATGTCCAACACTGCTAAGTGTGATGAATCTGAATGAAACTTGACCTTTCTGTGAACACCACTTGCGTGCTAACAGGCATGACATTTAACTGAGGTATAATTAAGGTATAGACACAAAAAATAGCAGTATATTTTACATCGCGATATTATGTTTAGACAGAATTCAATACTTAGTGATATGTTTAGTATGTCTAGACCTCAAACAAGTCTTGTAATTAAATCAATTAAAAATAGCAACCTTCAGGAGATGCCATTTTCAAAATGTTTGTACCGCGGTGAGATAAACATGAATCAACATTATATCATGAACCAGACCTGCACTCTATATTTTGCATGGTTCACTTTCCAATCATTGTACAATACACTCAGCTACGTTATCTTATCGACTTCAGATCCGTGTTGCAAAACAGGAATCTAGTTGACCTCACCGTAGTTCACACTTTATTTGAAAGTGGCGGCTTCCAGGAGTAGTCTTTTTTTTAATTTACCAATTACAGAAATCTTGTTAAATAATAGTGCGATTATCTAACAAACGTCTTAAGAACATTTCAAGTAAATAAGTAAATTTAACTCAAAATGGCTGCCATATTGAAAAAACACAAGTACTGACACAAGATGTTTCAAAATGTATGTCATATTCGGGTTTCTTGATCCTAAAACATAAGTATAGGCACAAATTCTAGTCAATATCATTGTGAGCTAGGTATACAGAAAAATTTCAATTTTGGTGTAATTTGGCGGCCATGTTGGAAAACAAAATACCTGAGAGAATATATTTAAAAATATGTCATATTTTAATACCTTGGTATTCAAAACATGTTGATTGACACAAAAATCAATGTTATTAACCGAAATATGAGACATTGAAAATGGTCACCACGGGCGCCACAAGTCAAATCCAGCTGGGGTCCCGTTTTGAAATAATTGTTTGTGGTCCATATTAAGCGTTTACCAAATGCTAAACTTCTATCACAATGTGCACGTTTTGCTCCTGAGGGGTCTTAACCCTCTCAACTATACGAGTACATATCGAATCAACCCTATTATTGTAAAATTTGACGCGTCCTATTCCCTTAATATTTGTGTGTGTTATTTCATATTTTTAGCATAGTAAACTCTAGAATAACAAGACAAAATCCTTTTAACCGCTACAAATCATCATCTTATTATCTACCATGGAATAGACGGGCTATCTATATTGGCAAATATCTTACAAAGAAACATCTATCCAACTGTTATAGAGTGTATGTACCAGGTGTTTGGGTTTTGAAACGTCGGGTATCGTATGACATTGGCGTATTTATTTGATTCATGAACATAATGAAGAGGACAGAAAAATCTTCTCAACATTTTACACACTACACCTCTATCCTGTAATTCAAAGCATAGTCCAGAAATGTATCTTTGGTGGAACACGTCTCTTTACAGTAAAGTTAATTAAGGCTAAAGATACGCAAAGCTAAATTTCATAAAGTCGAATTGCGGTTGGATAAGGAAACAAATGGATAGAAACAATATCCCCACTGGATTATTTTCTCAACTGAACCCGTCCTAAATCTATCCCGAAATTAACACGTTTGTTGTAGAACTACAAAATAGAAAAAGCCGCTGGTTATATTAAATGTGCGAAATGTCCCCTTTGTTAGAACATGTCTTTGATGTCATGTGTGTAAGGGAATTTACACCCGAAACTGACACCCGAGAGTTTAGGAAAGAAAAGATAGAAGACGAAAAAAGTCAAACTTGATCAAGCAGAACAATTTCTTTTGAAACAGATATTGTACAATCTATCCGCCCGTCCCAGAAATGACCTAAAACTATAAATTACAATCTTCTGTTAAAGTCGAACTACGTATACCTTGAGCACGTTTCTTTTGACTAATAAACTAAGATGATTTATTCATGTTAAGCCTGCAGCACGGGGAGATGGTAATCGAACCAAAAGAAATGCGATGGGGAAATAGGCTTAGAAATGACTTATATTTTAACTGCAAATGGCAAACCTAAGGTTTTGAACAGAGGTGAGACAAACTGATTATACACTCTCAAACCGAAGGGGAACTGTCCTGTGTTTTACCTTTTATAATACAAGAATAATACGATACAATCATTTTCAGTTTACTATTGGCAATGGTATGTTATTACTTATTGCTATTTAAGTAGTAATAATAAATGTTTCTAATTGAGAATGAACAAAGGTATGATAGGTCTCAGGGGCAAGATAGTTTGATATGAGGAAATTCTTCAGAATTATTTTTGTATTAATCTTTTCCTGGAGCTGCCCAGCACACGTAAGTGTTGAAAACAGCACGTGTGTGCTTGGCCGGATTTGAATCGGCAACGAACCAATTGGTTAACAAGTCACAATTGGTAGAAAAGGGAAAATCTATTGGTAGTAAATGCTGAACTAAATTGTTGAAAATATTAAGTTCTTATAGGGGCACTACCCAATCCTCAGCTTCGACCCCACCAATCACTTTATCAAGCCTGTGATTTTAGTATTGAAAGCTTGTCTTTTTCTCACCTCATCTGTAAATTATTTTAAATATTAATCGCTTTTTTAATTTATTAATTATCTATCTATCGACCGCAGCCGAGATGCTGTTCACCATGTAGCGCCAAATATCCCTGTCCGTCATATGAGATCAGCTGTTAGAGCTAGATCATCTGCGTAGTCAAGGTCTGTGAGATCCTGATTTTAGTGATGCCTAGAACGATACAAAGAGATAGGGAACAATGGTATCTCCTTGGAGGATTCCAGTAAGAGTTATATAGGAACACCTTTGTGGGACACCGAAGATGGATGGTCGTTGTGAGGGCTGTAGCAGCAAATGACTGTTGCTTCGGAATTGGAATTATCCATCTGTGTTAGCTACAGGATATTCTCATTATTACAGTTGAAAATCAGCAAGAATTTAAGGGAAACGCTGAAGGGGTCGTCCAATTTAGGGAAACGTGTTCCGTCCATTCCAACCTTGCTTAATCAGCCGTCTAAGGTGGATGACGATTGTTATCTAACAAGAACGTTCCGTCGAGATGAAACGACCCAAAATGAAATGTAACCTTCTGAATATTGAACAACCGATGGTAATATACCTGTTTGCATATCTTTTCAATGATGAATCTTAGCTATCCGCGCGCCATGTTTTAACGCTGAATTATTTTTGCCTAAGATTTTATTTAATTGCATAAATATCAGTTGCGCATATTTTGGTGGAAAAAAAAATCAAATCGGTCATGGCGTTTTATACTCATTTGCATAAAAAGGGCATTTTGGGGGCGCTTCTCAAAATTTCTTTTGCCCATAAAATCGCACCGGAATAACGTTTTGTTTTAATTTTTACTTCAGCAATATTGTATATTAGAGGGCACATGTGGTGCAGTGGATCATCGCTCGCCCCATAAGCATAAGTGTTTGTGGGTTCGGCCCGCTGTCGCCAATTGTGTTTGTGCACTTGGGCAAGGCACTTTACCTCGCTTGCCTCTCTCCACCCAGGATATAAATGGGTACCGGCATATGCTGGGAAGGCAAAACAGACTCGCTGTGCGGGAGGAGTGGCGAACCCCCCACAGCAACATTATATGAGGGAGTCTGGCGCCAACGCCAATGACAGAGAGAGGGGGCACTCCGCCTGCCGGGCGCACCATGCATGTATTTTTTATTGATGTCCTTCTATTATGAGCCAAATTTTATGGAAAAAGTCCTTCGGGAAAGGTTTTTTTTTTTCATTTTTGGGCTGGAGATTTGGGTGCGCGTTTCAAAAATAGGATTTTTGGGCCTCTATTTTGAATCTGTACAACCGATTTTCATTTTTTCCTGTTATGTGGTTGTGTTGATGTACCCTATCAATGGCTAGGGTTTTGGTAAAAAATCCACGGCAAAGTGGTTTTGCAGAGGGGGGGGGGGGCTACACTTGGACCCCCTTATGCACCAACGGGAGTGCAGAAGACCTTATGCACTTAAGTGTTAAAAATATGAAATCACAAAATCAAATTGACTGAATTAACAGTTTGAAGAAGACTTATTGTCCAAAATAACAGATATTGATCATTCGGTCGGTCCTTTGCTAACAAGCCACGTATAATTGGAATTAAACCCTTCGATAAGGATTTAATTTGATCTTACAGACAAGATCATGACTTGTGAGATTTTGACGAAACCGATTTTATGGTGATTTCGTAAAAGGTGGCCGGTTGAGCAGGTGTTCAAGGCGGTTGAAGCGTATTATAATTGTTTAGAACAAAAGAAACAGCTGAGCAACCGGTGGTTAAAGCAGTAATAGCACATTTTTTAAACAGCGCCCCCAATTTTTAAATTTGAGATTTATGCGCAGTTGTGTTGATAATTGTCTAGTAAACTATACCCGTGAGTGGTAATGCTAAAAAATGCGTAATTGTCATAAAAGAAGCAATTTTGTAATTAGAATTGGGATCCACAATTGTAATTTAAAGGCGGAGCTGGAAACGCCAAATTTATGTCCGTCCATGGTGAAATAGTTTCGGAAAGGTGCCACCTCACGAAAATGACCTCTAACTTAACCCTCCTGAACCGACGGAACAACTAATGGATGAGTGTAGACACGTATATGGCGAAATTTCCCAACTATTTCATATTGAAGGGCGTTTCCAGCAGCCGTTGAATTATTATCGGAAATCTTCGATATTAATTAATATTTATTAGAGAATTTTGAGCACTAGCATTCACAGGTATAATGTTTAATAGCCAAATACCAATGCAACTGTGCAAAAATCTCAAAATATCCGGAAAATTTGGGGGCGCTCTTCCAAAAATGGGCTGTTATTGCTTTAGGTTTAGAAGCACCCATAATGATAACATTTAACGGCTAGCAATTGTTTTCTCAGTGAATTGTGGTGCTGTGGTTATTTTACATCCTACTGGAAACCACATGATGCACTTCCGTACAAACTGCTAAATGAAAGTCGCTGATCTGTTTCAAGAAAAGATTGTAATCTTTAAGAGTGGAATGGTGGAAGGATCTTAAAAGATTGAGTTTAGTTCGATTTCAATTTAACCTTTATCTTTGACTTACACAATTGTTTTATTAAATGGAATTTCAATTTTAAAACCGCCTGTGTCTTAATTTAATCTAGGTACGGGGCTAGTTTAAGTATCGTTTGTCGCAGTGAATATGCAGAAAGTACATCATTTCACAGCTGTTTGAAAGTCTCATTTATCATGACAAAAAAAGAATAAAACAAACAATATCAACGGTGACACACTTTTGACAACTAATTTGCATCATTTGTACCACTGACTTCATCATGTGAATATTTTACGAAATTTCATTGCGGGAAAAATATGATTTTTCTTTAAAACCTAGTTTAACATGTCTCTCTATGGGAAATTGACATATAGAGGGCGCTATAACATACAAATCCTGACCTTTGTAGGCCTATATGGCAAGATTCCTGCAATGGATTTTCCTGATTTTTGCTGAGGTAATAGCTCTTGCATGTCTCTACTTATATCAGTTGTCAAAATTGTGTCGCCACTGCTTACAATTGCTCTAAAAATAAAAGAGACGATTTGCATGGGGTCAAACAGCTGTGATTTGTCCACTTTCCAGTTCTGTTCTCTTTCCTCTCTTCTTCCCACCTCCTCCATGTGTTTCTTTGCTTTCGTGTTATCACATTCACTTTATAACAGGAGTAGGAATACTTCCCATGACTTTTCACCTCAGTGGAAGTCTTATTTTAATATTATAACTGAATAGAGCAGGTTGTGAAATATTGAAACTTACGTAAGGTAATATTGACATACTTGGAATCCACACAGGTAATTCCCGTACAGTTCATGTAATGCCTTAAACGATATATACGAATAGCATTAAGTACTTTTTGGGTGGTCAACCATTAACAATACAACCTGTGTACAAAAAACGACTTTAAATAGCGACGATGTTACTCTTGTTTAAAGATTCTGCTTTACTAACCTAGCGGTTCAAAATATTTCAACGCATTTTGCTTTAATACTCTTTTAAATTATGGCGATTTTAAAATAAAATTGCGTTTAGATAAACGAATTTTTGGAACACGGGCCTAAATCTTCTCCAGATTGAATTTTCAATCTTTTAAGATCACTCCCTCCTCCCAGTCATAAAGATTGAAATCTCAATCTTTTTAGAGCGGGTATTGGCTCACAGCGCTTTATCCTCTGGAAAGACTGACCTAAATACAAAATCAATAACTCGTTCGCAACAGCATTTTGTTTTTATTCTGGGAACTTGGGAAGTAGGAATTGTGTCAAGAAATAAGTCGAGTTAGCTGCACACTAGATGTTCTCATATTACAAGCTGTACAATGTCTACGGGGAAGTTTGCACGGTCAAAAATACTAAAACCTTCATATTTCGATGATGACAATTCCATTAAAATTAATGATACCTAAAAGAGTATCACAAACAAAGAGCATTGTGAAAACGATGTTCCATTGTGTGCTTACTCGAATGCAATTTCGCAAGAATTACACTTTACATTTTTCTATAATAGAAGGTCATTCTTCCTAGTATCCTCAAGACATTTTCTGAATACATCTTATCAATATTTCAAGAGCCATAACATGTCTATTATTTATTTTATGACTGCCTTGCATAAGCTTATTCATGTGTTTCTCTTCCGGATATGTTCTTTGTCATTTATACTGCAATGGGCACTTTTAAAAATATAAATCATGGATTTGCACGTGTGGCGCAGCGGATAAGCGCAGGACTCATGATCATAAAACCAAATCGTAAGTTCGAGCCCCGCTGTAGTCAACGTGTTTGTGTCCCTGGGCAAGATACTTAATCTCAATTGCCTCGTTTACCCAAGCGAAATCTGGGGAGCTGTTATGGGGAATATTACAATCTAAGTGCTGATAGGGATGTGCGCTTCGCCAGCTGCCGGCCTAGATGAAGCGAAATGATTGTGACGATTTCCTGATGGCAGCGTAATAATAATAGGCTTGCGCTTTGAATCCTTGGAAAAGGCGCTATACAAATATTGTATATTATTATTATTTGCGGTATTCACACGAAAAGCACGTGTGGTCCAGTTAAAAAATGCAGGACTCGTGATCATTAGACCGTTAAAATCGTGAGTTCGAGCCCCACTGTGGTCAACGTGTTTGTGTCTCTGGACAAGATATTTGATCTCAATTACATCGTCGACCCAAGCGAAATCTGGGGAGCTGTTATGAGGAAAATTACAATCTAAGTGCTGACTAGGCTTGTGCGCTTGTAAGGCATGTGTTTGAGCAGCCACCAAAACTGGTTATTAAAGCGCCGTAACTGCTGGAAAGGGCCAGGGTCTTCCACCCACATTGTAAAAATGCACTGCTACCAGCTCTTGGCCGTGGCTTTGCCGAGGTATTCAAGATGGCGTCCAGGGTAAACGTTATAACTAATAATAATTGAATCAGCACGGCATCAGTAAATATATATGTAAAGAAAATATCTTACTGGACCCAATAATTCACTTCCTTATTATAACGTCATCACATACGTCAAGTTCAAAATGGCTGCCAGAACAGATAATTGTGAAAAATCCTAATCTTAGGAAATATATAGCTTTAAAAAATATATGAAATATATAGGTATGCGTTTTTAAAAACAATAAACTCATTTCTGATATTTTTAAACTACTCTGACGATGTCAGTCCATATAGCAGTCAAAAATGTAAAAAAAAGGGTCATTAAAGGTCAAACATAAAATTGCTCAAATTTGGTTGGGATCACAATTCACAAGAATTCCACAAATGTTTAATTTTAGCTATATTTATTTAACCTACTATTAAATAGAGACACTGGCACATTTGAAAAATAGTGTGCCCTCAGGATTTTTTTAAAATTTATATTTTTGCATGGTTGGAAAGCTTTTATGTACATAAGCCCTCCCCAGAAATGATTAAGGCCAACTAAGCGCCCTTATGGGTAAACAGAACGATTTTATAATAAAATGCCTCCGGCGGCATGTATTCAGCAGACAACGCAAAAGGCGTGTAACACAAGGAAAAACACATACGGAGTTGATTCCCACGGCATGCATCCTGTTTGGAACTGATCTGTGGCCTTTGTGGTTGTTAATATCTTGAGTATGAGTCGATTGATCTTCAAGTACATAGACACATTTTGGTTGATAAAGTTCTTCCAAGGCCTAGACTATTGCGAGCAAAAGTGAAGACATTTAATATTTGTGAAAATGTGCGTTTAAAGGTTGCTTCGAATTTTTGTTTCTTATTATTCGTATGGCAAGAGGTATAAAATAAGAAATAGTTTTCATATTATGTTGACTAAATGAGTCAGAGGTCAACATTATCCCAATGGCAATAGGTTAGCGGTCAACAAACCCAATAGAAATTGACGATACTGACCATTTGACGTAGTAAAAACGATTTAGATCGTCCATAGGGATAATGTCGGAATATTAAAAAAAAAGAGAGGCGCACTTTGATTTTGAACATTATAATAACGCCAAACCCTCTATCGTGTATGCACAACATCATACATTTTTAATCTTGATCAGTGCGATCGTGGAAGAAAGAGTAAGGCGGCAGCAATCGGCCCACTTGGATTTTTTGAAACGATCTATCTGCGGCCTTCATAATTGAAAATTGTTATTCTATCCTCACAAGTGGGTGACTTTTCATAGAGAAGTCCATTGATGCAAATGAGGTATTACAATTGATCCGGTCATGCGCTTGTATAACGGTTATGCAGTAGTAGTATGCTTGACGCAATGAATGACCATCCCGTCATTTGCATAAGGGGGACTTCCATAGGAAACGTTTTCTACCACAAGTGGCCCTTCCGAGCATTCCTAATCCGATTTTCTCTCGCTAGAGGATAATTCGCCAGTTAGTGGTGTTTTCATTGCCAAAAGATTCCGGGTCATCGGGAATCAGCGAATCAGCACGCGATTTGACTATGCTACGAAGAAAATACTCAAACTAAGGCAGCTTACATGGAAACCGGTCAACAACGCCCGGGGGGTTATTGGATTTTGGTCGGGAATCCGATGCTCGTTCAAAAAAGAGGGACTAGCTGTAAAGCGGACTCCCGCTTAGCTGCAAATGCGGGAAATCCAGTAGGGGTATCAAATTCACAACAATCAAATTCTAGTCCCGCTAGGGGTGCAAATTCATTGTGATTGTGAATGGTTCAATGATATAAACAGGAAAAAAATTAAACTAAACACATCAGCAAAATAACCCAAGTGTGTATTTTTTTCTTGCAGTAGCACAAGTGTCATTTTTTTTATATAGGATCTTTTTATGTATAGGACAGGTCCCGACAAGGGGTAAATTATCTTCAGTCTTCAATCAATCTTTATTTAATAATAATAATAATAATAATGCAATTTGTAAAAAAGCGACGGTATACGCCGCAAGCGACGCTCATGGCGCTTCTCTGCACAAAACAAACATGACAGTAAAATACATTGAAAAAATACCTATTAAGCAGTGGCAAAATTATATACAAGAAAAGAGTAACATTGTGAAGTATATCCAGTTCAGGGAGTTCAAGCAAATGCTTCTGAGTTACAAATATGTCTTCAAGGTCTTCTTAAAGAGTATTTTACATGTATAGTGCCTGAGTGTTTCACATAGTCAGGTAAGCTATTCCACAACTTAGGGGCTGCAACCTGAAACTCCCTGTCCCCATTGATGTTTCGCAGATTTTTCCTTCCAGAAGTCCCTGCTTTGAAGACCGTAGCCCACGATTCCTGGAACATATGTTTGCACTAGTTTTCTGTTAAGTAACAAGGAGCCATTTCAGTGTCAAGATCTTGAAACACTAAGGCACATTTTGATTTCAATCTCTGTTCTATTGGAGCCAGTGTAGGTCATCCAACACAGGGGTTATATTATCTGTATTCTGTCAATCGTTTGTAAGCGTGCAGTTTGTGAGTTCGTAATTCCATAGGAGAAGTGATTGCTGGAGTAAAGTCGGGTGGAGGTGACAAATGCATGAATGATGTTTCATACAGCTGCGTCCCGTGTTAAACAACCAACAAAGAACCAAACCCCATAAGAGAGCACCAACACGCCCACCCCCCAAACATCAAAAAAAACTCCCGAAGGGCCGGGGGTGGTTACCACCCCCCCTTCCTGTTTTCCCCGCTTGCTAAAAACCCCTTTTTGGTGCCAAATTATTTAATGTAATGTCACTTGACCATTTTCCGCTCCTTTTAAGCCAAAAAACAAACATCCACCGGGGTATAGGTAAGATAACAGGGTGATCCCAAAGTGATGGATGGTGGGGGGGAGAACCAACATGCCTAACACAACACAGGAACAATCACAGACGTTGCTTTTGGTACCAATAGATAGCTATGGTCCTCTTCACTTCCATTGATAACAAATATTCTTTCCACTTGATACCGTCATCAACGTTCGCATATCACGCAGAAGCCATTTCCATAGACACACCAGTAGAAAAATGCCATTTTTCGCCCAAAAGGTTTTTGACTCTACCTCATGGAAATGACTAGTTTTATATAAGGACAGCATTTTAGAGAGCTTAATACGGTGTTGGTCGCTAAAATTGCGAAATATCAATTTTCCACCCTATATCCATGATTTCGTCTATTCCTGAACTCTGACGTCTGCTGAACGTCATAATGGGGTGTTAGTACTTATTTTGGTCCCAATGGAAGAAGAAACCCGAAGCCTATCCTTGGTACCAAATTTACAGGAATCGGGTGTTCCGTAACGGAAAATGACGTGGGGGGTGGTAACCATCCCCCCCCCCCCCCTTCGGGAGTTTTTGTTACAAAAATACTCAGGTAGACGAGGGTTAAATGTTTCCGGTATTTTGCCAATATTTCGGTTGAGCAGAAGGCAGCCTTTGATACTGCGTCCACTTAAGTCCATTTGTTAAATTTGAATCAAACATGACCCCCAGATTCCGAACATTAGTAGCTGGTGCAATGTAAGAATCTCCCATTCTTTGACCTTTGCGATTTGCTGCTAGATCCGAGTATCATAAATTCTGTCTTGGAGTCATTCAGCTTGAGGAAATTTTGATTCATCCATGTTCTGATATGATCGACGCAGCTTGCCATTCTCTGGACCGCGTAGTCAACATCTAGCCTGCACAGGTGTTTAATCACATTTGTTCATCTAGAATACCCAAAAACAATATGATAAATCAATGATTCATAATGCAGTACAGTGGAAAATTAATTGTTACAATTTAATTCTAAAATATTTGAATGTATAAGTTTGAATTTCAAAAGAGAGTAATATACTTGGAAAATACTATACAGGGTGTC
>JAMKCH010019297.1:0-43509 GCA_023653785.1 Ophioderma brevispina | reverse complement strand
CTGGTGCTGGGTTGATCAGAATAGGATTTTATACATCAACAGATTGTAACTTAGCCAGTGAAGCAAAGGTGCATACTAGGCTATTCACACACTGTCCAATACGTCCGCACGGGGAGCGGGATGTGCAGCGTGACTCCTCATTATATTATTATACTATGAATGGACGTACGGGCCAGGGGCTAGATTCGCTTGTCATGAGGTTGGCTTCTACATATATAGCACTTCCATACTCTCGATGGCAAGGACCATTCTGTGTGGTTGGGCAATGCCGATCAGTTCCTCTGTGAGTTCCTGAAGAGACCTGCATGGATTGTTGCATATGTCATCAATGATATTACTTTTGCATTTTTAAAAAACCGCTCCTAATTTAATGAAGACTATAGTTCAAGGACAGACCTAACTAAAGGTCTGCGCTGGCCTCGAGACTACGATGGAGAAAAGTGATGTTATGGAAAAACACTTTGGGTGGAGTAGGATAAGGCTCACCGGCGAGCAGTTACTGGCAGGGGACCACAGGACGGTTCTCAACTTCTGCCCCCCAATGAAGGGGATGATGCAGCCGATGCTATCCTTGATGCCTTCAAAACCCAAAAGCAAAGTTATGTGGGGTTAGAACAGTTTACCTGAAGCCCATTTTGATCAAGTCGTAATAGAGCTAGGGTCCATAAGGCCAGATTCGATTTAGAACAATTCGGTTCAAAGAGTTTTGAAATCAGTTGTTAGTTACGGCTACTATGATGCGCTGGTAGACCACATCTTGAGGTTTACGCCTTTTAGTACAGTTGCCATGCAAAAACAAGAGAAGATATTGATGAAACCCACCAGTTTTCACAACTCAGCTTTGGCTACCATCAGGGTCCAGCCATCTTACTACGAGTGTTTGTTGTTAATAGCTTCTTGAGCTCATCATTACTGAAAGCTTTCCTATTATTGATAGTGTCGGGTCCATTTGATCTACTTTTTCTATCTTTTAACTACAGATAATGTTGAAATACACCACAAAATAAATCTTTGTTAAACTGCAACCAAAAACTTGAAAACAAGGCGAACTTGAATTTACGCGATACATAAAAATATGTCCCCGCCGAATTATCGCGTACACATAATATGAGTAAATGCAACTACAAACACCCCACCCCCCCACGATACCACGCACAAACCCCACCCATCCCAACACCCCGCAAAACCCCACCCCTCCCCAAACCCGCAAACACCCACCCCCTCCCCCAACAGCCATCCCCAACACCCCATGCCCCAACACCCCAACATCACCGCCTCCAAAACTCTGCAACACCCACCCCACCCTCGAAACACCCCACCCCCTCCTAACACCCGTCAACACCCCACCCAGACCCCCGATCCCCCAAACCCCGTTACCACGCCTCCCGTCACCAACACGCATCCCCTCCCCAACACCCCGCAACACCCTTACCCCCCGCAACACCAAACCCCTCCCCAACACCCCCTCCCAACAACATGCAATGGCCCTCCCAACAACATACAACACCCCACCTCTTCCCCAACACCCTGCAACACAACATCCCCCAACACCCCACCTCTCTCCAACACCCCTCAAACCAAACCCCTTCCCTACACCCTGCAACCACCCCCTCCCAACATTCCGCCCCAACCCACCCCCACCCCCTCCCAACACTCCGAAACACCCCACCCCCTGCCCAAAACCCGCAACACCCCACCCCCTCCCCTATGGCATAGTAAGTAGTATCCTGTACTAGCGAAGGCATTTGTATATCCGACGTACCGTTCAGAGATACAGCAATTTTATGCATATTAATTAGCTCCTTTGTATACATTACGCCGGCATATATCACATACTTTCATATTGCACAATCCCCTATGGCATTAGTAGTCTCATGTAGCGAAGGATTTTGCATATCAGACCGTTACCGTTCGAGATATAGCAATTACGCTCATTTAATAGCTCATTTGCATACCTACGCCGCTATATATCACATACTTCTTATTGCAAAAAAACAAAAAAATGTGCCACATGATCTCTTTCATGCCGCGCAGGAATTTTGAGTACACGAGTGTTACCGGTTGGAAATATAGCAATTACGCTGATTTTTTGCCATATAATTAGCTCATTTGCATACTGAATTTGCCCGAACCCGAAATAGCCCCAAAATCTAATCAGGTTGAGATCCCAGCCCGCTTCCTTCACCAAAGTTAATATTATACGCCTTACAGACTCCAGATAACTTGTACAAGGCATTGAAGGAAACTTTTCAAATTAGCAATAGGATACATAATTAGCTATTTTACGCCCAAAAATCTAATCAGGTCACGAACTCATCAACCCCGCTTCTTTCTACCAAGTTGCATCATTGTTCGCCCTTATGAAACTCAATCCAGATAAATCGGTACAACATGGGTAACATTTTTATCACAGACGAACCGACGGACGAACGGACGGACGAACGGGCGGACGTGCTCATTCATGTCCCCGTTCGAACTCGTTCGAAACCCGGGACAATAAACAAGGCATTCAGTGTCAGATCCAAATGCACGCGATCGTGATTGAATGTCCATCAGTGTATGCCTTTCTTCTTGAACAATTCACATGGAATCCGCATAGCCCCCTATCAATGTCTTTCTAATCAAAGCAATAATGGTTGACTCCATTAATTTAAGCAATACTCAATGGAAGTCTGTACAGACATGAATAGAGGTGGAATGCGGTTATCGGCTTTATTCGTACAGGCGTCATTGATTTCTTTCATCCGGCCTAACACCAGGATAGCACATTTTTTCTTGAAGAGCGCCCCCCCCCCGATTTTCCAAAAAAATTGAGATTTTTACACGGTTGCATTGGTAACTTGGCTAGTAAACTATATACCCCGGAGCTCAGCAGACATTGTAACCATCTCAAGTACAAATGTTTGAGTGATTAAAATATGTAGACACTCTGACAGGGACCCCTGAAACATAAATCTTAAGTACCACAAATGGGGATGCATTAAGGAGAGGGGGAGAAAAGTTTGTACAGGGTCAAATTTTAAATGATCCAAATCATTGCTGAATTAAGGTATACCAATTTTTGTCTAACCAAAAGGATTCAGGATGGATAGTTTGAACTATCTACAACGTAAAGTTAAGAGTTTTTAAGGAAGAAAACAGCAAAAATCACATAAAAAGGGCAATGCAGTTGTACAGGGGTCAATTTTTAAGTTGCTCCGATTGGATAAAAATTGGTGAAATTATTGGTGGAGCTCATAGGATCAAAAATAAGGAATAGTTTTGAGTGTCTCAAATGCTTGCTTAAGAAAGTGGGGGAAGGGGAGGAAAACACAAGGTCAAACCCCAGCAATGAACGCATGGACGTTGAACTTCTGTTCCCCCTACATCGGTAACTAAGTATTTTGGACGTCAATTCATCTCTCAAAAATATTCCGTATTTTAATCCTATGAAACTCATTAAGATCAGATCTCCGTATGTGATTCAATGGCTGTGGGAAACGGGCCTTCTAATACGAAATAGCCGGGATATAGCGCCTTGTACGTGTCTACGCTCACATCCATTGCAACCAAGTTTTATTCGTTTTTTTTTTTCACAGGCAAGTTAAAGTTAGAGGTGACATTATTTCATATAATAGACGAACATAAACTAGATTTCCAGCTCTGCCACCGTTAAGTACCAATTCTGGTGTACCATTGTAATTACAAAATAATACGAATTTTAGAGCATTTCGCTCGCCGGTATTTTCCTAAACAATTCTTTGCAAAAATATTAAATTTTAAAAATTGGGGGCACTTCAATTGCTTAAAAAGGACACTAGCACACATTAAAAAATAGTGCGCCTCAAGAGTTTTCAAAATCGGATTTTTGGATGGTTGTTAAAGCTTTTATATACAAAAGCCCTCACCCGAACTATGATTAAGACCAATCAGCTTCCTTTGGGTAAACGGAATGATTTGTAATTTTAATTCAGCGACGACCCGAAAATGGCGGTCAACACACGAACATGCATGTTTCCCACGCTTGACAACACTGTTTGACCCTCTGAGTCTACCGAGTTTTTCAAAAATATTCATGTAATATACACATTTGTGATTATAAGTTATGAAAACTTTAAAAGGTTGGCTGTACAAATTCTTGATCTTATCTGCATATTAAATGTTCCTATGTGTTTTGGGGTAGGTATTTTTATGTGTAATAATATATCTCGGTTTTCCAATGGCCTAGACTATTCATTGAGAGCAAATTGAAGAAATTTCATATTTTGTGAATAATGTGCCAGTGCCGCTTTAAATCACACACACACACCGACATAATTACTGACAGAGATGGTGCATAAACCGCACTGTCAAGTTCAAGAGGGAAGATGGTCCTCTCCCCCCCTTCTCTGCCCTCCTGAGCAGCATTTTGGTGGTTTAAAAGTTTTATTATAAAAAAAGGCGCAAAATGTACATTTTTTCTTTTTAAAAGGTTTTAAACAGTAATTTAATGGTGGCATTGCTCCTTCAGAGGGCATCGTCATCATCATCATCATCCTCGGCTCCCGAGCAGGCAATTACAGATTTCTCCGTGCACTCCCATCACCGGCAAGCAACACACGGCCACCCGCCAGCCTCCACACCTGCTTTCGTAACACCGCCCCACACCGCTGGGACGTCGGCCAAACAAGAGGCGCGTGGACCGTCCAGGTCCCCCTCCTGCCATCGAGGCAGACGCAGGAGCCGTATCGTCATCAGCCCCTCCTCCGGCAGACGAAGGATGTTTCCAAGGAAACTCAGCTGGCGATGTCTTAGAAGGTGGCAAGAGGCCCCCCAGCGCCGGCCATTGAACATAACGCGATGGCGTCCGAGACATGGGTCCCACCTTCCAATCCAGGCACGATCCACAGACAGACGCATCAAATCGTCTGATCCCTCACTTCCACGTCCTGCGACAGCACACTAAGGACCCCAGCCCACGAGTAGGAATAGATCACACAGTCCGCATCGAACACCTGACTTTTGCAGAGATTACTGGGGTCTCCTGCACCGACGCCCCAGCCCCACCAAAAGCACTCCACGCCAACGCCTTGCGTCCCCCCAGGTCGCCCGCAGGCAGATGCAACCCATAGCCAAGACCGTGAACTCCCGTCCCACATGGCTCTTATTCCACAGACCTGAAGCGTCGGTGAGATACAATTTGCAGTCCGCACACTGTTCCCGGATAAACCCACCAATGCGGCCAAACGCGTCGGACGAGTTGGGATTCAGCAGGCAATATGACATCAGCAAAATCCAAGCCACTCAACACTCTGAGACTGGGCATCGTCGAGCGGCAGAGGAGTGATGTTTACAAATTCCCATCAGCAGATTCACAATCGATGTGGCCTTCTTCATAGAAGTCTACTACATAATGATGAAAGGACTGGAGCTAACACATTTACCCTGAAGAACTCTAATGGTGACTTCTAAAGATCCGAAATGTATTCCGTCGACCATCACCGCACTCCCAGAGCTGCTGCACAGCGCACCTATGGCATTCACCACTGCCTCTGGCATTCCATACTCCAACATCCAGTCACAAAACAACACACCCATCATTGATGATGAATCAAAGGCCTTCTTAAAGTCTATAAAGGCGACTGCAAGAGTGGAGGGTTTCCGGCAGTCCTGGCGCTCCACGCTTCCTCTGAGGATATGGATCCGCCGGGCACAACTTCTTCCAGAACGAAACACCATCCTGGCCGCCTCCCAAGACTGGGTCCACAGATCTCCGATTCTGTTTAGAAGGATCTTGCTGTTGTGGGTTAAAAAAAAAAACCGTGGCTGTAATTGACAGAAGATATATTCCTCGACAGTTGGTCATCAGACCCAATGTCTCCCCACCCCCCATGACAGAGAATAATGACTCTAGTGGTCCATTGGCTGGGTGGAATGAGAGTGGTGTCACTTCAGTACAAAAGCCATGAACCAACTCAGCCACCGCCCCACCACCAACACCACCATGGAGTTGCATCAGATGTAATCGCACTCATCTAAAGCCCGGCGGCACAATTCTTCATTGGCCCATGGCTAAGTAGGTCTCCCCCAGGGCTGGGGGACGGCCAAATGAGATCCCAAGAAGCGGGTGGAGGCAGTTCAGGTCAGGCGGTGAAGGTCAGTAATCTCACCAATTCCGGTAACAAGGACCACTTCACGACGGGCAACACGATGTTGCATGAGCGCATGGCAATTCAAGGAAGTTGATAAAGACAGCGTTGGGACTCTTCAATTCAGCTGTAAGATCCCTGCAAGACGAGCTTCACCGGGGATCGTAAACAAAATATGGGATATATAAAAATTATACTTATAAATTCAGAAGTTAGTTGACGTTTTGGTTGATATTTTACAGAAAAATTACTCAGTACTACCTGGATTTGATCCAGAACAAAGCTGTTTAAAAGGTTACAGTTACAAGTTACAACCCCAGCTGCTTCACTAGTCTAGACTCACTCAGTTCTCATTTTCATCTCGAACTTGGAATGAAACATTTTTTGACGATCTTAGTCTTGATGAATATTGTTAAGGTGCAATCGTGATTCCAGCACCTTCTGTGTTATTCTAGTTCATAGATATCCTTGAGAAAAGCTTATTCACGGAATTTGAGTTTTAATCCCGATCTATCGGTGGAGTTATGAGCAAATACTTGTTTCCCACGGTCCATAGGACATGTGCTGAATTTATGTCCGTTTACGGACAGAAAATATAAAATTGCGAAAGTTCTTACAGATGCGACCCGAATTTGCACGTAAGATTTGGTACACATGAGTACTAAGCTAACGGTTAGGATGTATATAAAAATCTCTTTTTTAATGGTAAGTCGGGGGGACGAGGTTGTGGATCACGAAATGCCCCTTTAATTTCTTACTCAAATTTAATTATATTTCGAAATCTCTGAGCACAGCATTAATGCATAAAGAGTTTAAGGAATGAGAATAAGTATGTTTTGCTGATTTGGCGAAATGCATGACAGTGACGATTTCTGATGATGGCAGCAAATATAATTAGGCAAAGCCAGTGAGCGACCTCTCGGGCAGGAGTTCTGGCCTTTATAAATGTCCATTAGTATTTGGGAAAGCCGTGTAGAAGTAATTATAGTCCGGTGCAGTATAATAGTCCGGGTGGTATCAATGGAAAGAATAGAACACTCAATTCAGTGACTATTCACGCAATATTAGTTTCCGTTATCTTCTATGGAGCCCCGGGACTGTGGGTTCCCACCGGACTATTCTGCTTCAACACCGGTAATCTCTTTGGAGAATATCCAAATGGTGTCTTGATTTAACTCAAAATTGTAATATGATGTTTTTGGTGATCAAATGCGAGTCAAAGTGAGGAGAAACCAAGGCAATATCATTATACGCCATGTTGATGTCAGAGTTGACCAACTTACCCATAGCAAGCTGTGCTTTTATTCCGTTAAGAATTTATTTCCGTTCAGTGAGTTAGGTGGTCAAGGACGTCAAAGGTGTGACTAAACAAGACAATTCACGAAACCTAAAAATCGGAGCATGAATGCTCGGTTCACCCACCTTTCTTAGGTTTTCGTGACTTTGAGTCTTGAAATTTGCTGTTTTGACTGGCTATGATGCATGATGACTATCAACTGATTGGCAATGCATGCATTAGTAGTACACAGCAGTCAGTCCGAGGTTGTGCGATACGATATTTCACGTTGGGTGGGTCGTATCTGAGGCTATGTCTGGATACAGCGGTAGGATTATGGCAAGCCATAGGCATAATTATTGCCGCAACGCGTTGCGAGGATAGTACCAACGCGTTGCCAAAATTTCACAACGCGTTGTGGTGTTGGCAATTAAAATGATCAATTTCTGTGACGTGTTTAAAAAAAATGACCAAACGCGTTTGCAAGGTATCTGGAACGCGTGTTTTTTGTGGAAACTCACAATGTGTTGCAAGCCTTCACGACGAGTTGCTAAGGTCCACAAGCCCTAAGGGTCATAAGTATGTGCCGCAACGCGTTGTGAGGAAAGTAGCAACGCGTTGCGACGCGAACATTTCTGCAACGCGTTGCGGCCATCGGGCAATCAAACTCATGAAGTTCTGTACATTTAAAAAATGACCCTTATGGCTTTCAACAACGCGTTGCAAGCCAATCACAACGCGTTGCAAAGCCATCATACAAACGCGTGCGAGCTTCAACAAAGCGTTGTAACCTCACAGAGTTGTGAAAGGTTTGCAAGCTTGGTGAAGGTCGACTCGCAAGCGTTTGAAGATTTAATATTTTGAAATAGTCACAGAAATTCACGATTTTTTGATTGGCCGGACACCGGCAAACGCGTTGCTGTGAAATGTCGCAAGCGTTGCGAAATGTCGCAACGCGTTGTGCTTTCTAACAACGCGTTGCGGGCAATACGTTATGACCCGTATTGACCCTATGGCATGTGGGACTTAGGAACGCGTTGTGAAGCATTGCAACGCATTGTGAAGCTTCGCAACACGCTGTGACGGTGCAACAGTTGCCACAAAGTATTAGCAATGCGTTGTGGGTCTTATTTTTTTTGCAAATAGTCACAGAAATTTATGATTTTTTTGATGGCCAACACCGCAACGTGTTGCTGAAATGCCGACACCGCATTGCTGAAATGGTTTGCGATAGTCGTATTCGTACCAAATTACAATGTTTGTACAATGTTACATCTGGCGTTGCTGGTTCAGCTGGTTGAAACAGTAGACTAACAAAAAAATCCGTTGAAAGCCATAACCAAATGCTATAGTATGAAAATTTCAAAACACATACACCAAAGCAGTTGGGCAATTGCATTTCAAGAAACGATGATCAGTCTAGCCTTTGATGGTACTGGTGATTCTGCATACCCACCACAGCCCCGCTCAGTCATACCATCACCAGCACATGCATCATGGCAGTGCATGCCCAATGGCATGGTGATGCTGCAGCAGCTCACGGACAACAGCATTACAATGCACCGGCACAGCAATCCTCTCCTTCCAGACTCAGCTTTAATGGTAAGAATCGTTTTGTGGCTTTAATTTCCGATGTTGAATAGTGAATGCAAATCAGGATGCAAATGTATACAAATCATCACCGCGACTCGGGCTCGGTGATAGGCAAAGGATTGGGCGATGGGGAACGAGCTAAATATACTTGTCCACTCTGTAACAAAAACATCACACAAAGCTACTATTTAATCTCTTCCCACGCGATTCAAGACTGGTGTGTCCTGCTGAAGAGAGAAAGGTAACGGCCAATTTGAAATAAAAAATCCCTAATATTCAAATTTCAAATTTTTTTTCTCAAAATTTCTTCATCCACAGTTTGTTGTATGAAGAAAGTTGCTCCAAATATCGTTTCTACTATGCCAAAAGTGTAGAGGCTGTTTGGTAAGAGATTAAAGGGAAATTGATGATTACTTGGTCCACAGAGTCGATTTTAGCGGGATATTTCGGCATTGGTCTTAAACACAGTTCGCAACCTCTACATCCCAACTTCAGTAACGAAGCATTAATGACCGTCACCGCCAGGTTCCAGGGTAATAGTGAACGTGGCTGTTGTGAGTAAGGAACTGAAAGATTCATAAATGTCAAAAGCCAGAGGGTTAAAAATAAAAAACTATAAATGAAATTGAGGAAAATAATACCGTTATTGCTCTTGGTTTGACAACAATCGGAGCTTCTGTTCAAAGTGATGACAAAAAATGTACAATCCCCCCTCGCAAATGAAATTTCTTATGCTTTCTAGGTGATTGTTTTCTCAAGAGCTGAGAATGTAATTTTTTCCACTTAAAAAATGCCTAGTCTCAAACAAGTAAATAAGACTTTTGATCTCTAATGCCAAGTTATTTGTGAAGATCCCCTCAAATCAAGTTCTCCTGGGGCAACTGGTGACATTATTCTAGTTCAATGCATAGTCCAATAAGTATGTTTTAATTTGCTTTTTATCCCATCTCTCTAAGATCAATCGTTTTTGAGAAATCCTTGCTACAAGGATGACATGCTGTTAAAATTCACTTTCGAGATATTGGCAATTTAGTCTAGAAACACTGTTTTATAAATTTTAGTATATTTTAGAAATGCTATTTTACTTTATTATACATTAGATATTGAGCTTCAATTTTCACAAATAATTGTGGAAATTAGAGATCAAAAGCTTATTAATTTACTTTTTGAGATTTTTTTTAAAGTGGAAAAACTTAAATATCACAGCTTGTGAAAACAATAAAATACATAAGAAATATGATAAGAGATTTCATTTTGCAAAGTTACATTTTCAATTACAACTTTTGAACGGAAGCTCTGATTGTCAAACAAAAAGCAATAGAAAGGTTAATTTTTTTCCTCAGTTTCAATATGTAGATTTCATTTTTAGCCCTCTGAAGGGGTAATTCCACCAAAAACAAGAATTACACAGTGCATAATTAAGATGGCCCCATAAGTGTGGTTTAATCACGTGTTGCAAATATGCATACAAGCTCATTAATATTCAGAACCTGTCCAAAATCTATACAGCACATGACCACGTTCTATCAGTGTCAGATCACAGTGTCACATTTCATTGATAATTTGGTTCAATCTATATAGTAGATTAGTGATTTCTTCCGAACAATCCATTTGCCCCAAAACACAAGCCTCCATGCAAAAATTGGGTGTGCAGTAGTCTTCTCTGCAAAGACCCTTCCTGCAAATTTTCCAAGTAACTGGGTAGCAGGAAATAAGGGAAAGGACCTACAAATTTCACCCCTTGTCATTAAGTCTAGATTCCTTCGTACTAATGGGTCTAACAGCAATCATCAAAATAGAGGTTGATCACATTCTAAACTGGTGTCTGTGCTGGAAGTATCAACACCTACTCTGTACACTTCAACAGAAAATACACAAAAACATTATGGAGTTTAATTTGTGTGATGTTATATTTATTTTGACCTGTATACAGTTAATATCTGCCAGTTAAAGTTTTTTAAACTGTAACAAATTGAAATATCAAACATTATTATTGGTGACATTGAAAGAACTACATGTACTTGCTTTGTGTTAGTATGATTGGTAAGGTTGGAAAAAAATGCATGGATGTATGCATGTACCAAGTTCCTGAAAATTCTGAAATGTACCCTAGAATTTTAACATCTTTTTACTAAATGATGCATTTCCTGAACTCATGATTTTTTTTTAATTTTAGAAAATTACCTGATAACTTATATTTCTGAAATAGGAACAAATAAATCGGATTGTTACATATCGTCAGCTGCATCACATACTGTTCTATCTCATCTTTTTGACATTTTTTGAGAAATATATGACGTTGAACTCTTCATAATTACAGAGTTTCAGACTTGGACTCTACCTAATTAATGAGATATTAATTAGCAAATTTGATCTATGTGCATTTAATTCAAATTTATTTTTTCACATACAGCGCTATCTGACATAGATCACTATGTGATGCACTAAAAATAACGTACATGCGTACTTTAACACGGAGATGAATATGTGACGTACCGAGCTATCTGTGTTCTATCTAAGAAATTGAAATCGATAAGATACATATTTGTTCATCACATACCAATCTAAAGACCCCAAAAAAAGTAACGCAGCATGTCTAAATACCCCCATAGGTTACAAACCATAGGTCTTTGCACGAAAACATAAAATTATATCAATAGTTCGTTTTCTTCCGTAAATTTTGATACCCTTCTTGCCCCGTTGCGATCAATATTGCCAACACAATACCCATTATAAGAAAATCTCTCCCTTTTTAAAAGTTGCAATAAAAGGTATAGCCATATTGATTGCCATTCAGTGAAAGACCGCATTCTTTCCGTGATGTGTGTGTCACTTAACATGCTTTGCATGGCCTGATGCATGGTTGTGTGTGTAACCTTGTAATAATGTCTTCAGTTGCAACTTTGAAAATGTGACACATATTCGTAAAATGGACATTGTGTTGGCGATATTGATCAAAATGGAGCAAGAAAGGTATCAAAATTTGCAGAACAAAACAGACTATTGATATTAGTTTATGTTTTTGTTCATAGACCAATGGTTTGTAACTTATGGGGGTATTTAGACATGCTGGTCTTTATATCAAATCTGCATCACACACAGCACTATCTGACATAGATCACTATGTGACGCACTGATACGATAATTGCGCCTTTTTTATAATACGGTGTTGAATACGTCACATACTGGTCTATCTGTGTTCTATCTCAGACATTGTTTGGAAAAACGAAAAAAAATCTTCGTCACATACTGATCTATAAATTTACAGTCATATTAAACAGTTTTGGCTAGATAACCAGCATTTATTTTTCACCGAATTAAAAACTCTGAAGTGTTTTCTTGATGATATTTCCTTTTGGCTGGTAGTAAATGACGCAATCGGTATGTTTTGAGCTTATTACGAAGGGAGATTTTCTCGAAACACATATTTGTGAATAGATCATATGTATGAAGCCGACGATGATGAAGTTCCAGTCATTACAATATCCCAATTACGACGATTGCTTTTGGCATAGCAACCTGCATTACCAAAAAAACAACTTTTTCTTTTCTGGATTGTGCCCAAACTGTCACAACGAAAAGGCTAAAACAACTTGCCTGCTTTTTTGTTAAGATGTCTATTTTCACTCTGAAATTCTTCTTAAATACCATTGGTTTATTCCTTCATGTAATTTTCTGCACAAAATAATCATATAGATGTATACAGTAATGGTTTATGGGATTTTATTCCATATAGGCTTAATTGATTCTTTCATCAAAGTCTTACAACAAACCAGATAACTAAAATCAAATGTAGTACCGTTTTAAGTTTAAAAATACTCGGTCCTCGGACCGCTAGTTGTCGCCTGCCGTCGCGGTTTAGTGATGATAGTCCTACATGACCTTTGACCTTGATATGGACCTTTTTGACCTCATCAACAATGAGGGATCTTATTTTGCACCCATATTCAAGTTTTGGTTCCAATTGAACTTCAACTTTTCAAAATGAGGTCAATTTTAATACCACATTTTCAGCCATTGTTTACAACTTGAACCTCACATGACCTTTGACCTTTGCGTAATGTGACCTTGATTGACCTCATCAACAATTAGGGATCCCATGTTGCACCTATTTCAAGTTTGGTTCCAATTGAACTTCAAAATTTTCAATTTTTCTTTTTTTATTATAAATTCAGGATGCATTTTAAAAAACAACTTGACCTCACATTCTTGACACTCATCACAAATTAAAGGGATCCCATGTTGCACTCTTGATTCAAGTTTGGTCCCATTGAAACTGAACCTTTTCAAATGAGGAATTTTTACCATTCAGAGCCCATTGTAACAACTTGACCTCCTTCAACCAATGACCTTGACCTTGTATGTGACCGTTGACCTCATCAACAAATTAGGGATCCCATGTTTGCACTCTATGATTCAAGTTGGGTTCCAATTGAACTCAAATTTTCAAATGAGGTCAATTTTACTTTTTCAAGGCCAGGGTCAGAGCCCATTTTACAACTTGACCTCACATGATCTTTGACCTCATCAACAATTAGGGGATCCCTGTTGCATCTATGATCAGTTTGGTTCCAATGAACTTCAACTTTTCAAATGAGGTCAAGGTTACATTTTCAGCCCATTTTACAACTTGACCGCACTGACCTTTTGACCTTGTTATGTGACCCTTGACCCCATCAACAAAGAGGGAGCGCCATGTGCAGCACCTATGATTCAAGTTTGGTTTCCATTGAACTTCAACTTTCAAATGAGGTCAATTTTACTTTCAACCTATTTTACAACTTGACCTCACATGACCTTTGACCTTGGCAGTGACCCTTTGAACTCCATCCAAAAAGTGGGGGATGCCATTTTCCCATCTGTGACCCAGTTTGGTTTTAAATCCATCAAAGTATGTGGATATTCATGCAAATGTTACCCTTTCAAACAGACCTCAACAGACATCATCAACAACAGACACTACATGGACAAGTGATCCCTATTGTCTTCCCTGCCTTAGGGCAGGCGTCACAAAATTCAGAGAAACGGTTGACAGTTTTTTTTCTGTGATACAAAAGTGTGCTATAGAACAGTTTGCTAATCATCAGCAGTGGAGTGAAAGATTTGTTTTTCCTCAGCCATCCCACGTAGACTTTTTTGCAGTTTTTTTTGTGACTAAAAAATATAATTCTTTTTTCCAGATTCATGTACAGTTGTGGTGACTGGAAACTATAGTCAACAGCACAAAGTAGAAATGGTGGTGCTGGAAATCCAAATGTCGGCCCGATCCTTATGAATAATCAACTCGAAATGACCTGAATTTGACCTGCATGAACCGTGGAACAGATACTGGGTTATAGAACATACATGCACTATCATATTGGACGTTTGCAGCGGCCACTGAATTAGAATCTGGGATCTTACAAGATTCCTTCTTTGTGACACGTAGAAATTTGGAGCTTTACCATTCCAGCGTAATTTTAGTAGCAATGACTTGTGTAAATACTAATGTCAAAAATCTCTTAAAAAAATTGGGAGGGGGGGTTTTTTTTCCTCCTCTTCAAACAATGTGCTATTACTGCTTAAATAGTCCAATTATTGTTTTGTGTCCACTCTTCCTAACACACGGCATTTCCATAACATACAATGCTTTGAATACTCTCTTGCATAATCCACATGTAGTGCAAATAAAAAGGGAATAGCTACCTTCCAATAAGTTTCCACAACTGTGGTAATGAAACAAATCTTAAATGATGGTAAACATACGTCAGTAAAACTCAAATACAACTTACTTATCTTTTGTGGAAATGGAAACGGACTATTATCTATATCGATCTGACTTGAACCTGTCCAATTAGTGCAATAGTGCTGACCCTCTCCACTTCTCAAGACAATGCACCAAAGTTATAAGCTAAACTTTTTGTCTGAATTCATGTTTTTTGTTCGAAAAACATCCCATTTGGGGAAACTGGGCACCTTTGGAAAAAAAAACACATACCCAACCAGCTTAACTTTCAGCAGGTATTTTCCTCTATTATGAAATAAAATCCTGAGCAACTGACCACTTCTTTGCGGTCCTTGAGGTCCCTAACATAATTACTTTTTTACATAACACCCACTTCAAAGCAACAGACTTTCCTTTGCTGTGACACATACCCTCTGTACACACTTTTCCTGTATGGTTGTATTTAGTGGGTGCAAAAAGCCAAGAACTTCCATCTGCCACATGTAACTAATTAAAGTAAACAAAAAGGGAAACTGCAACCACATCATTACTCAAGTTACATATTTGAGGGGTTGAGTGCAAGAAGACCCCATCTGCAATAGCTCCACTTTCAGTTGTGTTTTTATTTTAAAAGGTCCCAGGAACTGCAAATAGAATTGATGTAGTTTGTGTCAAGTCTACGAGGGACGGAAAGCATTCAATATTTGGGTTGGTGATGACATCATTAGTGAAACTAATTGATTTTCAGAGAGTACAAGAAATTTCCATGTGACTGGTGTGAATCTATTCATGGCACTGACTGACATCAATGTTTCACTAAATGATGTCACTGAGTGGTATTCTTTTTTGTGCCCTGTTTTTTATTGGAATAAAGATTTGTAGTAGGTTTATCATCTCATTTCCTGGACCTTTAAGAGCTATACCTGCCAAATCTCACATGTGGCAGCTATTGCAGATGGAGCCTTTTGCCCTAAATCCTTGTTTATTGCTAGCTAATGAAGTATTGTGGCCCTCACAACTTAATATACTCAAAATGTAAATCTGGGGGTAAGATAATACTGCTCATGCCCTGTTGAACATTACAAATAACAATGTAATCAGCTGTATATGACATAAGATTTTGTTTTGGGCTCTAAACCTTGAATTTGTGTTTCTAAACATTGTTAAACCCGCAAACACAGTGTTTGAAAGTCTCATTTATTATAATAAAACGAGAATAAAAACAAAAATAATCAATGGCGACACACTTTTGACAAATAATTTGGAGTTATTTATGCCACTAACTCATTCTGTGTAAATTTGATGAAATTTCATTTGCTGGCAATATATTTTTTCATGAAAATTTATTTTCACGTCTTGTTCTCATGGACATAGGCATATAGAGGGGCTATAATACATTATGACCTTTGTATGGCCTATATGGGCAAGATTCCCTCAATGGAATTTTCTGATTTTGCAGATGTAATGCTCTTGCATGTCCCCTACTTATATCAGTTTGTTCAAAATTGTTCGCCATTTTGCTTAAAATTGCTCTAAACATAAAAACAATTTCATGGGTCAAACAGCTGTTGCCAAATAAGGCAAAGCTTAACACTCTGAGTCTACCTGCCTTATTGGCTAGTCATTGGTTTATGTGATTTATTGAGCCAGCAAAGACTGGTAGGAATGCCCTAAAGGTTTGTGTACAAAAATATAGAGGGTTATTGTGATTTGTTTACCCAAAGTTGATCTAGCTTATATCATATCATGAGCCAATCAAAAGGTACGCAAGGAAAGCTGGTAGATTCATGGACTTAACACACCACATTAATAGGAAATAGTGTGTGGCACTGTAACACTTGTGACAAGAGGTGTACATGCAACAATGAATTACTTCCCATGCACATAATAACAAACTGCTAATAATTTTTTACCTATTAGGTATGCAACTAAATATAGTATAACTTAAACTCCCTTATCACAGTTTAATCCTGTTGGGTTCAAGTTTGGTTTGGGTAGCATGGCGTATCTTGAGGGGTCTTTCCAGGGTTCACGCCCCTGGGGTTCATGGCGAAACATGCAATCACAGCTTATCGCTATTAGAGACCTCTCGCCCCGGTCCCCACTCAAAAAGCCAGCTCTAACGCTGGAGGGGTAGGGCTGTGATTCTTGGGCATCTACCATAGTACCCACACTATAAACCATTCCCCAACATAATGGACCAATAACTATACCACAGATCCTATTTTGGGCCAATTTTAATATCTGACATATTTTGCTACCAAATTTCAACCATGTTTGCAAATTAAGGCATTTTGCTATCAGATTGATAAAAAGACTTCTTTCTCAAAAAGTTCAGAACATTTTGAGGCGAACTGTCACTCATATTGGTGCATATTCTGAGAAAGTAATTTATTCCAATATCCACCACCCCCCAAAAAAACAGTTTTCTTGTAGAGAAATATCTGCGAGATTAATAGGACACAAAACCTCTATTTGAAGAAAATTTAAAACGCCCTCAAGTACAGATTTGCAAATGCTTTTAACTCTTTAACAAAAAACAATTGAAAAAAAAAAACAACAGTGGTGTTCAACACAGATCTCACAAGAACAAAATGATGCTTTCGGCACATGATTTAGTGCATGCAATTCCAATTTAAGAACACTGGCAATCTCAAGGACTGTAAATAAAACCAGCTAATAATTTAGCCCCCCCCCCAAAAAAAAACACGTTGTTTCCATTAGGCTCCAAGAGGTTCTCTCAATGATGTTAGCTGAGGGCCAGAGAATACCAACAGAATTTGAAAGTTTCCTACTTGAGGGCCAAAAACACCTGATTTCTTATGTTTTTTCCTTTATTTTTTGAGCAAATCGATGCCAACTCAATGGTTGCGGGACGACTTGGCCTGCGGGCCGCCTATTGAGAACCCCTCGTGGCAGTCCAAAACCTCAATAGCCATTTTTTTCTTTTGAAAAGGATCCCCCCCCCCCCCCCAAATGTGGGGAAGTCAAAACAGTTTGCAAACCAATTTGACTGTCAAATTATTTCGTTTTATAAAACAAAAAAGATTTCGGATCACTTATATTCTTTTTTGAAAATTTAATTTTTTAGGTTTTTTCTTTTTTTAAAAATCAATTTTTCTCAGTAAAAGCAAATAAAAAAAAAAAAATATGGTAAAGTGCTCCAAACAAAATTTGCATGGCCTAATACAGGAACAAACTTTTTTTGCTTTATGGCAAAAATTTTTATGCTTATTCATAATATCTTTTTGTATGCAAAAAAATGTTTACAAATTCCATCAACAAATTTCCATCAACCTTCCCATTTAATAGCTTTGTTACTACAGCAATCGCCATTCATGACTTTAAAGGGATTAGCCGCGTAGGCGAGAAGAATCGAAGAAATCTGGAATGCATTTGTTTAAACTTATAAATCAGGGATATTGTGAACAATGACATATAACTGCTTTAATGCTTTCACCAAATAGTGAAAAATTGAAGTATTGAAGAAATTTGCCAATATAACCGTCTCCCCAAAGACATGCAGCGAAGGGTCTCAAAGTCTGCACTAACAGCTGATTCTTTACACCGTAACAAAATAAACAAAGATCAATAATGTTTGTGTTTAGTCTAACTGTATTGATCATGGTGCACAATATCACGCTGAAAATCTGGATATCACCGGAAAGACCTTTTGATCCAGTCGGATTTTGATACTCACGTATAAAATGACAGAATCAGATAAAAGTACTCGCCTTGGTCTTTAAATACGCGGATTTCAAGCCAACCACTTACAGTTTATGTTCACATATCCATGCCAGTAAAAAATCTAAAAATGTGAATTTGGATGATTTTTTCGATGTTTACGATTAGCAAATCGCTGCTACTCCCTTAAAGTCTATCACTGAATTTTCCAAAAGTAAACCACTTGAAAATGTTAAGATTTCACGTTTTTTTACACAAATGGCATTTTCCTTTGCAGAAGGGGAAAAATATGAAGAGGTGTTTGACAGGGAATAGAGAGATTGTCAAAAGATTTCTACCTATAGATGAGTTAAAAAAGGGCCATTCCAGGATTTTGTGGAAGGACAACCCTCGTTTTATTTGGGAAAAGTCAAACAGGGGGTGGGGGTAGGACACGGTCTGCTCGCATTTGGGCATAGGGGATTTCCAAACGGTATTTGTGAAACTGCTACGTGCAGTTACTTTTACTAATGGCAGTCTCGGTCCCCAGTGACATTAAAAAATCATCTCTTAAACCTTTGTTCAAAAGATCTTAGTAATATCTGAAAAATTAAGAAAAAATTATTGGCTTCAAAATCCTCGGGGTTAGTGGATAACCCGCTGCAAAATAGTGTAATTTCCAATAACGGTCATGTAGAATTTAAATATTCGGACCAGGCCTAGTCTTTAGTCGAGTCTGTTGTGTACCCGTTCGATATGCCTAAGAGCCTCCCTCCTACCGTTGGGTCTTTGAAACAGACTAGCACACCACGGAAGTTGATGCTTTTTGAATATTCTGTGCTGTTTTAGTTGGGCATGTGTCCACCCCCCCTGATCCAAAGTGATTGCCACACACTTGCCTTCCAATAACAAATACCCCAAACTAATAAAGCATAGAGCAAATATTTTTTATGAAACTCAAGCAACTTTGGTTTTGTCAGATCCAGACAATTAACGGTGGCCATGGGGAACTGAAATATAGAAATGCAGCAAGAGTACCATTATGTACTCCCAAGGTTCACAAGTAACAAATCCCCTTTTTTTATTTTTGGCCTTAGGGTTAGGGTTTTTGTTAAAGTTGGCCATAAAAAATAATACGGGGAACTCTTTCCAAAATACTAAGCAAACTTAAGTGGAGTGTTAGAAGCAATTTAATTTTGAGCATGTTTATTTTAGGCTCCTCTGTAGAACTTGGGGAAAAAGAAGTATGAGTCAAACTGAATCTCTAATGCCGCCGTTAAAGCATATGCAACATTTTTTGAGAGCGCCCCAATTTTTTTTGCAGAGTTATGTTGTAATTGTCTATGAACTATACCTGCAAATGATGACTGCTAAGGAAATGCTTATTTCTCATAAAATAAGCAATTTTGTTAATAACAATGGGGGTCCCAGAATTGACTTAACGGCGGAGCTAGGAAATGTTTACGTTTATGTCCGTTCATTATGAATAGTGCCAACCTCAAGAAATATACCTCTAACTTGACTTGCCTGAACCAATAAACAACTGATAGATGAGCATAGAAATGTACATGGTGCTATTTTCCCGGCTATTTTCACATTGGAGGAGGAGGAAAGGGAGAGAGGGAAAGGCCCATTCCAGCACCGTTGAAATTATATCGTGAATCCCCGATATTAATTATTCTAATTACAAAATTCCCTTCGTTTGTGACACATAACATTTTCGAGCTTAACCATTCACAGTATAGTTTACTAGCCCTTACGTATGCAACCGTGTAAGAATCTCAAAATTTGGGGGGGGAAAAAAAAAATTGATGGCGCTTTGGCCAGGAAAAAAGCAAAAAGAATGGATTGATACCTTGATCCTGTACTATAAAACTTGGGCACATAAGTTATCACGGTATATCCAAGGCCAACATGTTTGTAGTGATAAGTTTTGAACCACTGAATGGAACACTTGTATACCCTCAGTTAGGCTGTATAATATATTCTATAAAGAGCTGTACTGGCCCTAGTATAGTCCCACGGTTTTTAAATCTAATCATCATTGAATTAGGGTGGGATATAATGGGAACTCCAACCCTAACATTAAACATTGAGCATCAACATTCAGCCTTTCAGATTTTTCATGTGTCAAATTAAGGTTGTGATCACAAAGACCCTGTAAATACGACTGAATGCATGAACCTAATATTTTTGTAGAATAATCAACTAGAGATACTACCAACCCATTAATGATGTAACAAAATTGCATGGAATCATGGCCTTCTCCACAAAAGACTATGGTGGGGTTATACATAGGATTTCATATTCTTTTCACAAAACAAGGGTGTAATTAAATCGAGCATGGGATTATACTCGGTCATACGGTACTTGTACAGGGGGCCGGCACCTCTTAACATAACATAAACCTTAGGGATTTAATGCAAGATTCCTTCACTAAGACGACAAAAAAAAACCAAAAAAAAAAAAAATTTTCTCAATATACTTAAATGCAAAGTTTTTTCAATGTTTAATAAAATTGAAAAACCTTTTTTTAAAGTTTTTGTTCCTCAGTCAAAAAAAAAATAAACCCAATTGTCAATATAACACCTCTACTCTTAAGGTTGCAACAAGAGATTTACTGCAGTGCTTGAAAAAAAGAAAAACCCTATGAATCTATCCATCAAAGCTCCTCATCTGAAAGGATTAAGTGTAGAATCAATCTTTCATTTTTAATTTCTTATTGGGAGCAAATACTAAATTCAGCCTATGCTTTAATTGTGAAATACAGAAAATAAGAAACACTTTGTTTGTGACTTCAAAGGCACTTCTATAGCCTAAATCTAATTTTAAGTGTCAATCATGAAATCTTACATATTGACTGAATAACTGGATGCCTCAAAATCTCTCGCGGCCACCTTTAACTTGAAAATTTATACCGGTTTCCAAAGGATTCAAAAACAGCAATTTCAATTCACGGTCACAAACTTAAAATCAGATTGATCCTTCACTTGCCAATAAGATATAAGAAGTTCTCATTTAAGAAAAACATTTCACCAAACTTTAATTATTGTGAATTAGGTTTGAATAAGATGTAGTATAAGCCCTGTGTCAAAAAAACAAGGATGGTTAAAAAAAAAAAAAAAAACAAAAAAACAAACAAAAAAAAAAAACAAAACAAAAATATTACTTTAAGAGAATGGTTATGTTATTATTGGTGTGTTTTGGAATATGAATCTCATCATATGTTCCAACAAAATGGTTGCACTGATTCAAAAACACAAACATCTAATTCGACACTCATCAAAAAATATGGTGATACCCAGGTGGTGTGTGAATGGGGTATTCCTGATTAAAAAATAACACTATGGACGGATATGACAGATAAAGGGAGGTTTCAATACTCAAACACAAGTGACCGGGGATTTCGAGCGATATGCGAGGACATTCGGAAAATGTGGAAGGAACAAGTTACATTTGTTTTAACTATTAAAATCGGGGATAAGTGTGTACAAATCCATATAAATGCTCAATGTAGAAAACAAACCACCAAATAGTGAAAAACATGAAGTGAGGATTTGAGGACCTTGTATACCGTCTCCCGCAAATAGACAGACAGCGATGAGTCTAAAATCTACAATACCAGCTTGATTGTGTGGTTTACACTAGCACAGAAGAAACAACGATTATTAATATTTGTATTTGAGGTCAAACCAGGTATTGATATGGTGCAAAATACACGCTTTAAATTTGGGTATTCAACGAGAAAGGGCTTTTTGATATCAAGTCGGGAATTTGATACGCAAGTATATTATGAAAATTAAAGAACTCAGTTTAAAAAGTACGGCCTTGTCCTTTAATACATGGATTACAGCCACCAATTGCAGGTTTATGTTTGTATATCTATGCCAGTACAAAAAATATGAATTTTTGTGAGTTTCAGATATAGGCAAATCGATACAATGCCTTTAACCCCCCCCCCCCCCTGTTTTCATTGTGAGAATTAGAAACTGGTTCCAATGGAAAGTGGTAGCAACCGGTGGTGGAGTAGTGAACCACCCCCAAGCTTAGGCCTAAAAAAATATAAAAATTATTGGTTGTTTGCCGTAACAGGGGGCAAAATTATTATGGTTGGGGCTGTTTTTTTTTAAAGTTTTAACTCCAATTTATTTAATTTTAAAAAAAAAAAAAAAAAAAAAAACATTTAAAGCTTTTTTCAATGACGAAGCAAAGATCGTTGTATTATAACTTGTTGTCTTTTTGTTATTGTTTTGATTTTTTTTTCATTTGTCTTGTTAATAAAAAATAAAATTTGGTAAATGAAAAATATGGGTCAGTCAGAGATTGTTTTATTTTGTGCTAATTTATAGGACAAAGAGTTGGTCGGTAAGGTTACGGCAAACAAACAATTTTTCTTGCCTAACTTTTAAAATACAATTGAAACTCTGAAGTTGACCATTTTTTAGTATAGTACGCTGTCACAATAAAATGGCCCTCGCTTCTCAAAATGGGGGTATCATGCGTAGACATGGAAGTGCGGGTCCAATTGGCTTTCAATCAGGTTATAGTAATTGAACAAAACTTGTTAATCTGATGGTGATACGCCGTTCGACTTCGATATCAAGTGGCATATGAAAGAGTACATAGCCTTGCATTAGCTCATTATTGATCGCGAGCGTATTACGCAGTCAAGAGAGGCTGTTTTTTTGACAGCACTAAAAAGGGAGACTCGCACAGAACAAGAAAAAGTTCAATATTGAAATGAATCCACACTACAAACACTTCCAAACAATTTGAATACATTTTGATGTATACAACAAATATCAAAAATTCCCTTGGACAGTTAATTATGCACGCACCCGCTGTCCCCACAAATATGACGCATCATTGAATTGCATGTAGCGCAGTTCAAGCAAAGAGATCGCACACGCCTATGTCATGTCCAAGGGTTATGAAACATACTGTCGAAGGTACATTCCAATTGTTCTTTTAAAGGAATCTGAAACATGAACAAACAATTATTTAGACACATAAAATACAACATCACATTCAGTCATTGGATGATATTGAAAATCAATGGAAGTGTGCTTCTGTACATTCTTGGCAAACCAGGACAAAATAAATTTAGTTTTTGCGTTTTAGGCAAAAAAAAATGTCTCAGCTTCCCTACGCCTAGCTTTTAAAATTAGAATTACAGCTCATAGCTCTATGGGAGGGGCAGTTTTCACATTTTTTTACATTTTTTGTTAAATTAGGTGTACTCAAAGGGTTCTATTCTTAACACGAAATTGTTTGTCTCAAAATTTGGGACAACTAAAAAATAGAAAAAAGTGGAACTATATGGACTCTACAAGTGTTTTTGTGTATTGTGGAAGTTGTTTTATGCCTTGAAGCAGAAGAGAAGAGGAGTACATTGCGTGGCACATATTGTATATTTCTAAAAACACCAGGGTGGAAATTTAAAAAAAAAATATCACATAGGTCAAAACTTGTTTTGTAAACAAAAAATACTGCAAGTAAACTTGCATCCATCCCCATGGCAAAGATGGCAGTATGGAACAGACCTCAGATGACCTCTGACATTGGTCCATGACTTGACATAAATGCACATTATGAGGGAACCCCATATTGCACCTTTACCCCCAAGTCTGGTTACAATCGGGCTTCAACTTTTCGAAGGAGACCTGAAAACCAAACACCTATCACCCTGGTTAGAACAGCTTAACCCAAATTGTAGTCTTGGTCAAGACGCTTCACTTGAATTATTTCACTAGCAAATGTTAAATCTAGCCTAGTTAATTTTATTAAAATCCAAAATCGGTGAGGAATCCACCAAACGAACAATTGCAATGCAGGCTACGGTTCGTCATTGTTATTCGGTAACGCAATTGAAAAGACGAGAAGGAGGGAGCTGCCGTGCACCCAAGTTTTCTTGCTCAGCGAAGCGTCTTGGACAGTTTGTAAATATTTTTTTTCTTTTTCCAAATTTCTGGATAAGTGTTCGCCGGGGTTGTTTTTCATTACGGGCGACGAGGACATTTCAGTTTTAATAGCCAATCAGATAATGCAATGAACGTTATGGGGTCGAGTTTTTATATTTATTCATGAAGCGTGACCTTTGTACATGAACACACGCAAAATAAAAACCGTACCTGACCATCACCAGACCCGTTCATTGCTCCGGCTATACTCATAATGCAGCATGACCGACATTGTTTATCCAATGAGTACAAAGCTACGTGCTCATTGCATAATTGGTTTCGGCCCACCAAGTTGTTTTAATCAAATAACAAGACGCTCGGCTGCCACTCGCGTGAGCGATTCTGTATTTAGCAATTTCTAATGTGGGAGGAATTCGGATAGCAGTGTTGACAGTGCGAACGGTAGTAATTCGTTATAAACGGAGTGATTCGTGTATATAAAATGGAGGTATGCCACTAGATTTCTGAACCAGTTTCTATATACTGTTACATGTGTACAAGTTTACATGGGCGAAGGACTATGCTTAGGCTTTTCTATATGCCTTGTGTACGTGTTTACATAGTCCGCGAGGTACTCTGACTGGACACTCCATATGGGGGGTCGAATCCCTGAGCTTCGACGTGTTCGGCTAGGGTTTACATAACTAATGGCGGGGGGGTGGGGGGGAGGGTCAATACTAGCTCGCTAGCTCAATACCAAACACTGATCATACAGGATGTACCTCGAAAGGGGACATAAGCCGAGACGTCTTGAACAAGATATAAAAATTGTAACACACATACACCTAAGGACATGCGTGCCCTCGCAATATCCCCTCTGCTTTTCAACCTGGTGGGATAAAAAGCATAGCACTATCTTTTTAGCCAAAAGAAGCTGAGACAAAGTTCTTCAGTTTTTTTTCCTGTGGCCTTAGGCACTCTGACATCACAGTCCTTAATCCACATCCACCTGCTGCTTTGAAACACAGAATTTTGAAAGGCAACAACTGCCGGTGTGTGCCTTGGATTATAGCATACTATTGGTATTGATCAGATAGCAAGGTGCCTATGCCAGTTGGAATGTGGATTAAGACTGATGTCAAAGTGCCTGGCCCGCACTAAAATGGATTTTCCTGGATTTGCGAAGGAAATGGTACAAAACCAGCCTTCAGAGTAGTTTTTCAAATAGTAGAAATGCCTGGATGATATTTGGATTTGATTGTGCCACAGAATCATAACATCAATTTCCTGGACAACTGCTCCTTGCACCTGTCAGATCAAAATTTTAACAATAAAGAACAAAAGCAATGGAATATGAATTGCTGACTCATATATGCTTTTTCAACATCTGTTTCAAAAGCACTTCCCCGATGGCCGTGTCTTCAAGACAATTTAAGCCTCCAAATTAACTCACCCATGTGAAGTGATTATGTTAAGGGTTTATTTTCAGTATGTAAATATTGGTAGACGTTTCATATAGAAGTCCCATTGATGCAAATGAGGTAATGTCATTCATTCCGTCAAGGGCTACTGCACAACGTCATACAGCGCATGACGGAATCAAATGTAATACCTTATTTGCATCCATAGGACTTCTATATGAAACATCTACCAAAATATTTTCCTCTGCTGGGCTCGCCTTCTTCTTTTAAGGCCGACTCCGAGATTTCCCGAGGAGGGCGACCTCAATTCCCAAACAATTTTTTTTTGCACATACATAATGCTTGTCCAAATAATAATCACTGTGTGGAATAACTGACCTCAAATTGAAGTCCTTCATATAGAAAATCACAACTTTGTTTACCAATTCCGCATCCGGAATTTTGTTATACACAGTATCCTATGGCAGTGTTGTACTGTACTTAAATGTGTACTTATGAAAACAAAAAATCTGATTCCTCTATAACTTTGGAAATTAAGCATTTTAGGTGAGTACCTTTAGTTCTAGTTGACTTATTTTTTAATTACTACACAAAGAAACTTAAGAATTATATTTCAAAATCTCTGAATCAGCCTTTAACATTATGAAGTAAAATCAAAATATGTCAGGTTTCCTTTTAGGGCCTGCTACTGGTATCCTGGTAACCAGTACTACCTGTCCCAGGGCAGAGTTGTCGGCAGCTAAACTGTCACCCCCATCAAATTTTAAAGGAATTCTAATGAGGAGGGTAGCTGGTTACCCTGGTAGAATGAAAAAGAAGATCTACCTACAAGGGCGTCAGCTTTGGAGAGCTTGACGGCCATCCAGCACATGCTGCCTTGTATGGTGGGCATAGCTGCCTAAAGGCTAGGCCCACCGCCGAAAATTGTGGATTGGCGTCAGGAAGGGCATCCGGTCAATTTTGTTTTGCTCCAATAAATCCTTATACACAGCAGTATTGCCGAGTGTAAGGTGTATCCGGCCACCACTGTTGGCGGGGACAAAACCGGATTTAAAACTTTGGTTTAACTAACTAACTAAAAGAGATGTGCAGCAGTGCCCCTAATGTTAAATGCTTCCTTTTGAACATTAATTCATAGTCTTTACTGCATGCATCACCATACTGTTATGTTAGACCTTGCTGTTTACAAAGCCAGGCTTTGCAAAAGACTAACTGCAAATAATCTAACAGTAATTTTACGGTTGAAGTCCCATGTGGATTGCTTTATTACTTAAATGTTAAGTACTGTAAAGTGGCAATTTTTGCATAATTTTGTGCACTTAATTGGCTAACAAAAACCTCTTGCTCATTTGTCAATTTGCGAAATAATTTTTCTTGTAGGTCTATACACATTACTCAAACATTTTTTTTTCAAGTTCAAAAATTCATGCTAGCAATTGAAATCAAAGCAAATGTAAAAAGTTCCAACTTAAGCTACACGTGGAAAGTGAACATTTTTGCTAATTTTCTTCTATTTGCCCATTAAAAAAAATGTTTTTGCTTGTTTTTATATTTGATATTTTGAGCTTTCTTACACAGACCTACACACAACAGAAACAATTTGGCTTGTTTTTGTTTTCGCAGAAAGTTCTTGAGGTGCAAAAAGCAAACATAAATGTGACCAAAAAATTGCCACTTTTCAGGACTACAGAGAAGACCACAGTGATACCTTGACTGCAAGTTTACGAAAATTACTGAAATTAATGGTGATGTTCCATCCTAATGGTACACAGACCAAAAAGTATTTCAACATGACTTCATACAGGGTGAGCCAAAAAAATTAACCCGATTGTGTCCGCCATTTTTAATTTTTGTCTAACATAATATTATGTGCTATCCTCAGGAAAGCCTATTTCATTCTTTAATTTGCTCAAAGATAATTCCAATAGGTTAAGTATAGGCCGAGCTACAGTCTTTAGAATCAAGTAGTCAGCTTTTCCCCCATCCATGGATTCCCATTTGAAAGCATGGTGGCCAACTAAGCAAATGACTCTCCAAAATGATAAGGGTATGGGTATGTCAATGTCAAATAAAGTGGTATCTTAAAGGTGTAAAAGCAAGTAATAATAGAAAGTTTTATTTCTAACACTTTTTCAAGATGTGGCATATATAGGTCTACAAATAGAGCAGGGGGGTAGGACACGACCTGCTCGATTCGGGCATTGGGGATTTCTAAACGGTAATTTGGGGAACTGCTACGTGCATTTACTATCTCTGTCTCAGTTTCATTAAAAAATCTCCTCTTAAACCCTAGTTCAATAAATCTTAGTAATATCATGATAAAGAATTATTGACTTCAAAATCCATTGGGGTTAGTGGATTAACCCCGCTGCAAAATAGTGTTATTTCCAATAATGGTCATTTAGATTTAAATATTTGTGACCAGGCCAAGACTTTAGTCAAGTCTGAGTGTAACCGTCCGATACGCGTAATAGTGCCCTCCTACCGTTCAGTCTTTGAAAGGACTAGCACTCGAGTCACGCCGGATGTTGATGCCGATTTGAATTCAGTCTGTTGCTGTTAAGATGGCATGTCCTACCCCCCTGAAATAGAGACAATACTTAAAACCTGAAAAAGTTGTTACTGATGTCTGTTCCTTCATATGGTATGATTCATTCATCTCTTCCAGAAACTGATACATATATCAAGTTACTTTATTTTTCAAATAATTGTTAGGAGTGATGAGGACGTAGAAACGTTAAGAGGGCATCGATGGTAAATTGTGATGAATTTTGTGTTAAATAGGCCTCCATTTATTCTGCCTTCATAATGCCCCATTTTATCCTGGAAAAAACCTAATTCCCTTCGCTGACGCCTTCATTTTATTTGAATCAGTGGACAGAGCACAAACCACTACTTTAATTCAACGACGTATCTCGGTCTATACTAACCAATGGTGAATGATCTATATACATAAATAAGAATAATGACAGTAGGCCTTTTAGAGGTGATACCAAATAGGTTAAGATATCTGTTACTTAAATATTCAAAATGGCGGACACAATCAGGGTCAAGTTTTTTTTAACTCCCCTGTATGAAGCAAACTTGACATTAACATATGACATATAAATCACTTGCTTATAATAATTTTCCCAAAATAGTCACACCAATATGAGAGTTATTGCATTACCCACTGGCTGAAGACTATGGCTGGTATTCTGAAAGGGAGTCTAACTTTAGACCTGGGTTTAAACAAGGGTTAGTCCTACATGAGTGGACCTTTTTTTCCTTTCAAAATACTGTGAAAGGTAAATGTAAAAGGTGAGAAAATTCCTCATGGATGGTCCGTTCCTGTCCATCCATAAGGAATTTTCTCACCTGTTGCGGCACATTTTAGAGTATGTTGGGAGGAAAAAGGTCGACTCATGTAGGACTAACCGGGGTTTAAACCCAGGTCTAAAGTAAGACTGCCTTTCAGAATACCAGCCTATGAGTTTTTGTACTGTATATAAATTTTCAACCACTTCTACCTTCTCTTTTCATGCAATGGCAGTTGGAGCATTTGAATATCTTAAGAAAAAGTAATATCTGGTATTTTCAGAGCACAGAAGAATCATTTGCTAAGAGTGAAGTGTTGCATATATTGAAAATAATTATCCACACATCTAAATGACTGATCTATTGAATGTTGATGTACCCTCAACTGGAAAGATAACATTAATTTTTTTTTTCTTTTAAAGAGAGAATAAACGTTTCTACTTAATATAGTATAGATTTTATGTAAAGAGTTTGATTTTGTTTTTATAAATGTACTTGGGATGCTGATAGAGCAGGGGTTTTTCATCTTGACAAAAAAAATTGTGTGAATTATATTCTCCTGCAAACCTTGTCAGCGAACATGGCAAAAAATACAATTAATCATAATCCGCTAACTCAAAATGTGTATAGTTTGACTGAAAATCCCATCTCATGTGTCTAAAGATGTGGTAAATTTAGTGTTGCTTAGAACAATGAAATACAAACAGTATGGCTGGTATTATGAAAGGAAGTCTAACTTTAGACTAGGGTCTAAACAAGGGTTAGTCCTACATGAGTGGAACTTTTATCCTTCCAACATACTCTAAAAATGTGCTATAACAGGTGAGAAAATTCCTCATGGATAGGCCGCACTTTACATAACTTTCACAGTATTTTGAAAGGAAAAAAAAGGTCCACTCATGTAGGACTAATCCTGGTTTACACCCAGGTCTAAAGTTAGACTCCCTTTCAGAATACCAGCTTCGGTAAACATTAAAATTGGCTACAGTGTATATCTCAAAATCAAGAGTAGAGCCAAATGACCCATGTGTAATATGTTGGCAGGTATGTCTGTGATTGTTTTAACTCAACTGGGAGAATTGAATTCTCCTTTCAGCTAAAATGCATACTTCCTCATACGAATGCAAGGTCGTAAGTGCAATAGCTGCCATGTGATAGATTTGTGTGTTGCCATGTATTAGGATAGAACGGAATTATTCTGATGGGAATTTCTAACATATGGCAGCTATTGCATTTACGACCTTCTTGTATTCACACAACGGCGACGTATGATAATTGCGAAATCAAAACTGATCTTCCTTCCCGAAAGGTCCAAGAAAATCCCTGCTCCATTTCCAAATTAGATGTTTACTGTGTTAAATATACTCTGGACTTGCCCCAAATCATAAAATTAAACAATTCAACTTTCTTGAGTTATGTAATAAAACAATCTCATCATCATCATCATCATCATCCTAACCCCACATTTCATTCCACTTTAAAGGCACTATCAAGTGATTTGCTAAATTAGAAATTAAAAAAAATCATCAAAAATCAGATTTTTGCATGTTTGTAACAAGTACAGGTACATATCTTGCAACTGGTAACACAAGCAGCAACCTAATAAAGACAAAATCTGAAATTTTAGTCATTTACTGTCCGTATGCGACACTTACTACAACACGTCAGTGAATGTAGATTCAAATCGTTGAACACTGCCTTTTTCTTCCTTTTCTGGTAATACTTCAGTTGGAAAAGGCAACTTATGAGAATTCTACATACATATCCTTCACTTTTAAGTTATTTCTGCAAATATCAAATATTTTGACTCTTTCTGGTGAATCACTGATAGTGTCTTTAAGTATCAGTTCATAGTTTTCTTTTTTGATAAGAAAAAACTTATACCTATACATAATTTCAGAAAATACAAGTACAGTACATATGAGAACAAGTCATTTGACCTTTGACCTCTAACATACATCCTGCATGTCTTTGTTTTTACAACTATATATTTGCATACACCTTATATGCTTAAATTTGAATAAAATTGACTTAATAATATGCGTCAAGTAAAATATTTGTATATATCCTAGTCAAAAAGGGAATAAAATGAGCAAAAGATAAGACAAAAAATTAATGTTTACCATAAAAGAGATTCCAAAGTTAATCTACACATATTGTGATATTTTTTCTGCACTCTGATTTATGCATCATTTTATGGGTAACAGCAAATGGAACTTCATAGTTCTAATAAGTAGGGGATCCATGGGTGGCATATTTGAGGGAACCCTACTCAAGATACACTAAAAGGTTTGAGAAGTGTTTTTGGACAATTCAAGGGTGCTGATTTCAAATATGCACCATGCAAAATTGTCAAGTTGGTGGAAAGTGGATTTTAAAGGGGCATTACCCAATTTTCCTTATTATTTTTAAATATAGCTTAATGAAACCATGTGCAAGATCCACTAATTTGACTAAAGGGTTGAAGAAGTGTTTTATGTCAATTTGAGGGTGCTGATTTCAGAAAGACACCTTACAAAATCACCACATTGATGGAAAGTGGATTTTAAAGGGGAATTACCCGATTTCCTTATTTTTTTTAAATATAGCGTTATCAAACCATGCGCAATATCCACTTATTTGACAGAAAGGTTGGAAAGAATTTAGTATTCTGCCACAGGCTACGAATTCGGCAAAGTTAACGGAATAAACCGCATGTTAAAGGTGCCGAATTTTAAGTGGTGGCAGAATACTAAATTCATCCCGAAAGGTTTAAGAAGTGTTTTTGGACACTTCGAGGGTGCTGATTCCGAATATGAACCATGCAAAAATTGTCAAGTTGGTGGAATGGAAAGTTGGAGGAAAGTGGATTTTAAAGGGGCATAACCGATTTCCTTATTTTTTTAAATACTTTATGAAACCATTTGCAAGATACACGAATTTGACTAAGGGTTTAAGAAGTGGTTTGATGTTCAACGAGGGTGTTGATTTCAAAGAGACACCATACAAAATCACCACATTGGGGGCAAGTGATTTTAAATGGGAATTACAGATTGTCCTTGTTTATTTTTTAAAATACATATAAACAATGCCCAAGATCCACTAAGATGAATAAAAGGTTTAGGAAGGGTTAGGTGAATTTGAGGGTGCTAATTTGAATATAAATCATTAAAAATCACCCCACGGTTGGTGGAATGGAAAGTTGATTTAAAGGGGAAATACTTATTTCCTAGTATTTGTGAAAAAAAAAGGATTATCAAGGGAAATAAATATTTGAGAGCGATAGAGGTCTTTTGGAGGATGGAGCGGCGTGATTATCATGTTCTGTAATGTGTCTAAAACTGGTAATTAGAATTAAAGGGGCAATCTTCTATTGACAATTAGATTGCAAACACATCAAAATTAACTAAGTTAGAGTTTTGTTATAGCTATAAGAATTTGTTACTTTTTCTGTTCCAAATATTGTCCTTTATGTGAGGTGTTACCAAAGAAGGATCGTATGTTTTCATCAGTTTCCAGAGAAAAATAATGTGTTTTTATCATACTTCCGGTAATTATCATTACTTGTTTACCAAAGTTAATAGTAATTGAAAGAAAACTGTCAGAAAACTTGTTTTGGTGTCTAGAGTATTTATTTAAGTGCTTTTTAAAGTGGGTTGGGTATAAATAGCAATCAAACAATTTCTTTTTAGACCCATCAAAATGGCAGGTTTTTTCATGCACCCCAATTTCTAAAGAAAATAGTATCCCCTCGGATAAAACTACACTCACTTCACCAGCTCATTATCTGTTTACGTTTGTAAATTTTAAAACCATAATTATTTACAACAGGGGAATAAGGTGTTACATTATTTCAACGAACTTATTCTTTTCCCGCCTTTTTAGAGAGCATTCACCTACACTCATAATAATTATCTTGTTTAAGAACTATTATAAATGCATTTAGAGTAATTCATTTCGAAGAACAAAGCGCAATATAAAGATATGATCCAAACAGTGACGTAACCAGCGGGGGAAGGGGCAACCCCAGTCATTGCAGAATGTGTGTTTTGCCCCTCCCCCCAATGCTCTTGCCCCTGCCTGCCTGCTCCCTCCCCAAACGAAAATGTCTGGTTACACCACTGGATAAAAAAACGGATCTCAAAAGGTTCCAGCCTGAAAAAAATCTGGTTGAGTAGTTCTCAAGATATGGTCCACTGAACAATAAGTCAGCAAAACAGACTTGTCCACGGAGCATCATTTTTCTTAAGGCTCAGTCACACAGCCGATTGTTTTGCTAGAAAACCACTTCCAGACTGCTCAAGACTGGTGCCGATTGGCCAATTTTCGAAAATCGTGAGCAGTGTTTCTTTTTCATATGTAGTTTGGACAAGGTCTGGGACTGTTCTGTACAATCTTCTGTAGTCTTACCGATTATTTGCTAGAAAACTGCTTCCAGACTGTTCAAAACTGGTGCCGATTGGCCATTTTTAGAAAATCGTGAGTAATTTTCCTTTTTCAGGTGTAGTTTTGGCCAAGTCTGGGAGTGTCCTGTACAGTTTTCTGCAGTCTTGTGTGGTCGGAAGCACGTGGCAAGTTTGAAAAAAAAAAACGGCCACAATTTTTCTTGCAGCTTAAAAAAAATCGTGGTGGGTTTTGGAATCGGGAAGGTCGTGACAGTAACATGTCACAATTTGTGCTGTCATGTTAAGGTTTGTGACTGCATTGGGAACTGAACAAGTCCAACTTGATCTTGTTGATTTTCTGTATGCTGTTCACCTACTGCTAGGCGATTGAAGCTCTCTTGTATTGGTAAGTTTGAACAAGACTGCATCTATTTTGATTGAAAAAAATGTGGTCTGATTAGTCTGGTAGAGGTCTGTGCGCGTCGCGGATTGTGCTCTATGTGACTGTACTTTCTGGCGTCCAACAACTCGGCGAACAAATCGACGAGCAGTTTGACAGGCGACATGTTCACAAACTTGTGCCGTCGTTTCAAGGTCCTGTGACTGATCGGGGTACTGAACAAGTGGCGTCCGCCAATTAAACATATTGAATCTTGTTGATTTCATAATGCTGTACAAGACAAAAACTGGTATTTTAGCACAACTGCATGCTAATATTTCAGATTGAAAAGCCCGGTTGGCCAAAACAATTTATGTGTACTTTTCATTCCATCCAGAATACCCCATGGCCAAGTCTGGAGTGTGTGGCTAAAACCTTTTGCTGTCTTGTGCCAGAGTCAGAGGGGGCAATGTAAAAAATGAGGCCCTAATAATTAAAGACATTTTCAGTTTCCAATTCCTCCACCTTTTTCCCTGTGGGGCACGCAAGTAGACCCCCCCTTGTTCTAACTTTTTTTTGTACACAATGAACCCCCTTGTCTGCTGGTTTACCTTTACCCAATAACTCCCTTTTTAAAACTTCCGATACTCTATCATCCCATTTTCCTTTTCTGCTACCCACTTTTTTTCGCAAGTTTTCCCTAAAGTATCCCTTTTAACAATTTTAGTATCAAAATCAACATATGCACAGACACGCTACTACGCGCACATTTTGACATTTTATACTTTAATGGGCAATTGGAAATCTGGAAGAGACGCACTCCTATTTGACTTCCAGGTTGTTACCTCATCCCCCAATTCTTAAAGTTCATACTGAATGACAACAACCCATTCTTATTTCAGGCTGTGGTACTGAATGACCCCTTTTTTGGTACATATTTTACTTGAAAGCCCCTACTTTTCACCTTTTCATGCATCAGACTCGTTTTGTTATCACGTAAAATGAACGTATACCTAAAAATGCTGCCCTCACTTGAAAAATACTTGGAGTCAGTACTTATTTGCCTTGTCAAATTAGAACAGAATAGTTTCTGAAAAGAATTATTAGTGGCACTATTCTTCCGTTCTGATGCTGTCATTGGTTACAAAGTTGTCACACACCATCATTCGTAAAGGGGTAAAGGTGCAAAATAAATTCACTCACGTTGTGCTTTACTCACAACGTGCTCTTAATCGAGAGTACCCTTTAAAAATCATTTAGCTGTAGAGGTTTTTCAACAGTTTAATAATAAATAACAAATATAATATTCTGACATTTAATGTGACATTGAATTTTACTTGAAGAAGTGCAATACTTGTTCGTTTTAAAAAGCTCTGTTTATCATAAAATCGGGTAGTGTCCTTTAAAACAATTCACCACTTTCCACCAACTTAATCAATTTGAATGCAGCAGATTTGAACTCAGCACCCTCGAATTGACCGAAAACCCTCTCCAGATCTTTTAGTGTATCTTTGAGTCTGGTTCACCCTTATTTTGAGCCTTTTAGGCTTGGTGGATCCCCGAGTAAATAGTGAAATCTCACATCAATTAGGCATAAAAAAAAAGAACCATTTCTATTGGCAGACATCTTTCGATAATTTTTTTTTTAAAATTCCTGCTAGAAATTGAAATATTACTCTAAATACATTTGGTTGTTTTTTTCATAGTTGCACCTCCCCTCCTTGACATTCTTGGCTAAAGCCAAAATCCTGGTGAATAGGTAATTAAATTAGAATTCTTTTCATGTCACCCACATAACGCCCCAGGTTATCAATCTGCAAATCTGTGACATTCAATCTACTGGTTAGGAAGTCTGTAGCGTGCTATGGTTGACTGGCAATTGCCATTTTAAAGTTTTAGTCTATTTTTTCAATTCCTTCTACCCATTATGGTCTACCTCACAAACAGGCCTTGTTGTCTTTTGCACGGCGTGGGAGTGTTATAGCACACCATCACCACCTTAAATGGTTCTTGAGGTGTGCGATTTTCAGCTCACCTAAATCTGGTAAAATAATACACAATTTGATGTATACAAAATGCACACCTAAAAGCAACACTGACTCATCTTCAAATTGCTTTTTATAGCACAGTCGGCATTTTAAAAGACAAGGCCTGAAAAAATACTCTTTTCATGAGTACATTTTTTCACATACTTTTATGGTATAAAAAATTTAACTGTACTTTGAAAATTGGCTCTATGTTCACTTCTAAAAACAAGGTCACAAGACTGAAGCATGTTTTTTCAATTCTTGATTACATTTAATTATGGAACAACCATAGTAAGGTTTGTAAGCACAAATTACATCCTCCCAAAATAAAACCCTAATTTAAGTTGCCCCTTGTAACAAAATTGAAAATGTCAAAGCAACAACGTTTCACAAAACGAATTTATGTTTTATGGTATTTTTAATTCAAATCATTTTGGGCCATGGGTGGGCTGAGTTCAAGTCCAGAGTTAAAGATTGTCCTGATGAAAAGATGTTGTGATTTTTCAAAAAGGGGATGTCCTTTCTAACTCACAATACAAAAAAATGGATTTTCCCTATTAAAGGGAGAAACAAACTTCCTAATCAGTTTAACAAGACAAGAAGGAGAAATGTATATATGGCTTTGTTATTGTCAATTCACTGTATTTCGCTTTTGTGTTGACTAAATTTTATTTTCGGTTTTGAGTACGTAGGAATATATCATACGTTAAATAAAGTATAATCAGTAGATTTTTGATTTGCTCAAAGCTGAACACTCATCAGTGGTGTAGGCCAGGATGGGGCTCAGGGGCGCTATCCCCCCGTCAAATTTTGTGTTTTTTGACCCCAATCTGTCAACACAGGCCTAATTGGATAAAAAAAAAACAAATTTTAGGGCACAGACAGTCTCATCAGCCTCCCGTCAAATTACAATCCTGGCTAAGCCCCTGCCTCATGCTAATATTTGTTGACATTCAGTCAGGAATTGTTATTTCCCTAAAACTCAAAACCAGTCTTAAATATTCCTCCCTTCTTTCCCAAAACGAAAAAATGTGGAAGGAATGATGAAATTTTCAAAAATTAGATAAAATTGGCCCATTTTGTATACAGGCAAATTAAACTCTTCATTCACAATCTGACATAGCCATATGTGGCAATATTTTTCATTCAAATCCATATTGCTGTCAGTTAACTGTGATCAGTCACTGGAATAGTCGGCGTGTCTGGAACCATGCTAATACAAACAAAATATACACCAATACCACAAAGAACTTTGCTTATTTGTCATGGTGGCAAATCCCAAGTATACACCACGTTAACCCCATGGTAACTGAGTGTGACGATGGGCTTTTGGCAACTGTCAAATCCGAAGTGCTTTGACCTTGTTGCACATTTTTTTGTGCAACTCACAAGGATCCGAGGGCATTTTGAATCAATCCCAAACACGCAATTGCAATGTGCTCTAACTGTAGCTGTACTAAACACCCGTCAGTACTTAGGGATAAAAATATTGTTTCCCAAGTTAAAGAACAACAGGACATTTCATAATCATGCTAAAAAGTCCCATTACTAGGCTTTGGTGGTTAAAATGAGCATAAAAGTCGGATGTTATATGGTGAGAATAGGATTTTTGTGATATCACATGACCCTATTGAGGTGAAATTTTCCCAAAACTGTGCGCATTGTGGGATGGACTCAAACACCCTCTTACAGAGGATATTCACTGCAGGGCCTCTTGGTAAGCCTCTTCTTCATGTAGCGTTCTTTCTAAAGGGAATACCGATTCTGATGTTATTAAAAATTGTGTGGTCATGGTGGGGAGGGGGGCTAAATCCTAATATGTCCAAATTTTTACTTATTATCTTGGTAGTACCACATCTTAGGAAAATCTTTTGGGAATGAGCAAAAAAAAATAAATTAAATTTGATTAAAGTTCCATTCAGATTAAAATCATAAAATCTGATGCATATCACCAATGCACTCATGTCACACAGTTTTGGTGGATTCATTGTTCATCGACAAACATCGGCTGACACTCTAAGCTTTCCAAAATGCTTTTAACCATCACATGTATGTTAATACATCTGACACACAAAGCATGCACAAAACGCTAGCGTTGGTAGACATATATGGATAAAGTATGAACCCATTCTCATTCAACTTTCATTTTGACAGATGACAACTAACCTGAAGTAAATCTAAAGATGAGTTACACCCGATGTTCTTTTATCTTTTTCTGGCCTATATTGGGGTATTGGTACAATTGACTTGTACTACTAAAACTTTTTAAGGGGTTGTTAGACTACTGAGAATAGTCATTGCTCTATGCTGTACGATTCTCTTACACCAGTTCTGCCATATCATGCCAGTGGCAGCAATTTTAACTGGCCCTTGATGTTTAAGTTGCTATACCAGATAAGAATGTCTCTCCTCCCTTTTCCTATCTCTCGAAATTACTAAGTAACCCAAAACTCTGTCCTTACCATTTATACCTGGTTTGATCTCAATAGGCGAGCGGTCAAGCTTCAAAAAGTGCTTTATTTTTCGAGTAACCCCTCCCCTCGGTACAACAAAACACAACCACTTTTATTCGAAGGCCAATTATATAGGATTTATGAAACTGATGGTTGTGGTCGAAACATTTGGTGGCAGGGGTGTTTTTTGGCCAAAAAAAACTATTTTGGGGCTAAAAATAAAGAAAAAACATGATTTTTTAATTTTAAATCCAAAAGCACAAAATTCTGATACATAAGTACCTTTTCGTTTTAGATCTACATTTTAAACATTGCATAAAAAGGCCAGATGATATTTTTGCTGCACAAAATGCAGTAGAAGGAGTTATTTTTGGGGTAGAAAAAAAAAAAAAAAAAAAAATATCTTTTTCTGGCCTATATTGGGGTATTGGTACAATTGACTTGTACTACTAAAACTTTTTAAGGGGTTGTTAGACTACTGAGAATAGTCATTGCTCTATGCTGTATGATTCTCTTACACCAGTTCTGCCATATCATGCCAGTGGCAGCAATTTTAACTGGCCCTTGATGTTTAAGTTGCTATACCAGATAAGAATGTCTCTCCTCCCTTTTCCTATAATCTCTCGAAATTACTAAGTAACCCAAAACTCTGTCCTTACCATTTATACCTGGTTTGATCTCAAGTTAAGAGGGCAATATCACTCTATTTTCTAGCACTACTTTTGGCCGTGGTCACTGTATACTAACACTATCAGCCTTCGGACTCGCCTGCCAAGCTTCGGCATCGCTCCTCGGCCTTTGGCCTCACCTGCCCAGGGCTACATAGTGCGGCTATGTATTTTCTTGACTGCACAGCTTTGGAATCAATTGGCTATTCTAGAAGTCATAGTGTTTTTCATATACACAATGGATATGCTAGCATAAAGGTAAAGACATATTATGATGACATTCTCTAACTCGAGACCAAATAAGAGCTACAGCCTGCTTTCTGTATGCAGCAATATTCTCACAAAAATGTTTTCTATTTCAGGCTGCAATAAAGTAAAATCTGTGAATTCTCTTTAAATTTATTATCAAAATAATCTACCATATATTTCCTTCTGGCCAAGATTCAAACTGATTTAGGCATCAAAAAGACCCCTTTCTATGGATGAACAGAACTTTCAAATAGGGTTGGTCAGTTGACACCTATTATCTCTTAAGTTTTTGTAATACCTTTTGGCCATCTAATTGTAAGTGAGGCCTGTTGAGCTGAAAAAAGTTTCACACCCCTGCTCAAAGCATTTTAACTTTCAAAGTACAGAGCTTTGGAAAATGAGGAAAATCTTTTAAGGTCTTCAACCTCCATATTGACCAAAAAAAAAAAAGAAAAAAATCTCTGCACTAGCCTAATGATTATAAACTTACATGTATAAAACTGTATACCAGAAAGGGCCAAATGTAAAACAATTTATTGCACTTGGATCAGTACAAGAGCTTACCATTATTCCATGGTGTTCTTTTTGGAAATAACATAAAATAATTGTGGTTTATTGACATTTCCGCAGTGTTAACTTGCTTCAAAGTGCTGGGATACAAACCGAAATATTCTTTATATTTTATTAATCTTTCCCTGGAGATGGCCAGTGCGTGTAAGTTTTGAAAAAAGCCCTTGCGTGCTTGGCTAGACTCGAACTGGCAACCTCCAATCTGGCAACTTACCAATCAAGCCAGGGCCGGCAGAGGAGCGACAGCTTTCATCAAAGGGTGTTAAGGTCCGAAAAGGTGTCCATCGCTTTCCTAGCGGATAGCAATGGAACAGTATATTTGCATATAAGATTCATATTTGTTATTTGTTCATAACAAATATAAAGCGTATATCCAAATATACCACTTGTCACGTCCAAGCAATTATGATAAACACTGAAAAGTATTCCCCTAACTGCTTAAAAAAAAAACACTGAAAGTTGAATGTAAGAGTACAACTGTGTGACACCAGTGCCTGGTATATGTAGACTAACCTTGGAATCTTAACCTCTATGTAATAATTATCTCTCCTCCTCCACCTCCACCTCCTTTTCCTATAACAACTACCTATTATATTTTTATGCATGGGTGTCTATTCACACACGGCATAGCAGTGGCCTGCTCCCGATCCTATCAGTAGAGGACTGCCGCCCTCTAGGCCTAACACCTGCTTTGGCGTTTTCACGTTGGTCTCGGTGCCGTCAGCGCACATGCCATGCTCATTCCAGCCCCACGCGAGTAGTCGATTGTCCGCTGCAAAACAAAATGGAAGCAAAGAGTGTAATGATTTTTATTATGAAACATGATCAAATTGTGGTGTGAACTAACAATTTAGTTTGGGAAGGTGGGGAAAAAGATGATATAGATTTGGTTTTTCAGAACATAGAATGTTAATTTTGTTTTAATATCTGTTTTCTTTTGTAGATATGGTTTGCCTGATTATGTGATGAGTCTGATGACACCTGAGGCTTTCAAGAATGTTTGATCCCTAATCTGAAGGTCACCAAGAGACAACATTATTTGCATTTTTTGCAAACGGAAAGAATTTTGTATTGTGCCACCACCCTATGAATTCGGACGCCTCAACGGAATCAACTGCCATGTTGAAGGATGTGGTGGCAGAAAACAGAATTCATCCCTTGCAAACTTTCATTGCAACTACATTTGTCATGTGAAAATATCTTAAATCGAGCAGTTAGTGACACTAATGATCTATCTCCATTTTGTCCCACTTTGAAAGCTGCCTACATAAGTCTGTACTGTACACTGCTGATAGTGCTGCAGCACCAACCAGTTAAGGAGAGAGACACCGGGGCCAGAATAATAACATTTGTCATCATAGCTAAAATTAACCGTAGGGATGTGGAGTTCATGAAAACAGGTGATGACAAAAATTAAAAGTAGTGGCAATTTGCATACGATGTCATTTTCCAAAGTGGCAGCCATCTTAAAAGCAAAAACACCAAAGACGACAGTTTTGGTCTTTAAAATGTTTTTTCTTTGCAAAGGAGTTCAGTAACTCTATTCCCAAAACTATCAAATGTTGCATGTGCCGATATTTTCCAAGATGGCTGACATGTTATTGACACCAACCTGACATTTTTTATAATTTAGCCTAGGAAGATGATTGTGGTGTCAAATTAAAGATTTTCAGGGTCAAGGAATCCAATAAAATTATTTTCAAAACTGTCAGATGAATATAAAAGTAATGAAGTTTTCATACGGCACTATTTTCTAAGATGGTTGACATATAAAAGGCAAAAATCCTTTATAATACCCATACTATACACCAAACGCACCTAGGATGACGATTTGGTGACAAGTTGTATGTTTTAGTCAAACAGCAATATTCTCAAAACTGTCCAATGAATCATCCAAGTCAATCTTTTTCATGGATCACCAATGTGACAACCAAAGTGTGACACCTTGACCACTCTATATGTATTCCTCCCAAACATATCATCTGTATTGCCTGGGAATATTTGATGTTAAAGCACTCTCAGTGTTGCTACATCACAGAACATCGAAAAACATCAAAAATCAGATTTTTGCAATGTTTGCCTAAATCAGTATCCTAACATACCCTGCACTGAATAGGACCAGAAGCCACTAACCGGACAAAATCAGAAATTTTAGTCATTAAAAAAAAAAAAAAAACTGTGCGTTCGGACACTTCCTACACACTAATTGATTGGAGATTCCTATCTTTGAACACTGCCGTTTTCCTCTTCTTTTCTGTAATTTTTCAAGTTGGAAAAAGTAACTTCATAGAATTCCACAGACTTTATCCTTCACTTTAAGCTATATTCCTGCAAAACTTATTTTGATAAATCAAATCTGATAGTGTCTTTAAGCCTGGGCTACTTTAATGACACTATTATATTGTTTCTTTCAGATATGTCACGAGTAAAATGGCCGTGGAATTTCAAAACACTTAAATGACCATATCCGTGGTCCAACCTGTTGGTCGTGATGTTTTGGGTTTTCGTTCATAGGGACCCAAAGGCGGCAGTTTAATTTTCCAAGGAGGATTAACTGAGGATTTTGATCGGTATTGAGTATCAAGCATCTTTGGTACTATAGTTTATCCCGTTGCCACCTTCAGCCTGACCATTGAAGTAACTTTAACACTCTTGGTTACTTGTATGTTCAACATATTGGCTATCTTGCAAAAACTGATATATGGAAACCAACATCACTTTTGTATGCATCTTACAGTTTTGAAAATAGTTTTATCGAACTCCTTGACCCAGAAAACACTTAGTTTGACACCAAAATCGTATTCATAACTTATAAAAAATGGCTGTTTTCGTAGATGAGATGTCGACCATCTGAAATAGCCTTGTATACATTTTCCAGAACTGGGACACTTCTGGCATTTGTATAGTGAAAACCCCCTGACACAGATAACATACATTTCGACACTAATTCGCTATAGTAGCACTATTACCCTTCAATGGCGGCCATTTGGAAAAGTGTTGGTTTTGCCAATTGCCATCACTTTGTCATCACATGATATTTTTATGCACTACACAACCCCATGATCGATTTTAGTCTATGATTGCAAATGCTTTTATTCCGGCCCTGGTTGCCAGAAATCTAAGGCCCTTTTTCACCTCATGCTGCAGTACTTGAAGCCCTTATGCCTTAACCCCTGGGCACTACCTGTTATTGGCAATCCAAACCTATTTTAGATTGTCTTTGGACAGTAATATCAAGTAATGACAAATCAGATATACTGTAAGAATGGTGTTATATGGTATGCACATAGAAGACTCTTTTGGGGATTGCGTATTCAGAGGACTATCTTAAATATCCCTAATTCTGAGCCACCGATTTTTTCTGGCAATAATTTTGGCGAAAACCAATCCTGAAAAAACAGGCTCTAAAATGATTCCTAATGCATACAAAAAAATCTATCCATGACCCCGATCATTTTGCTTAAGAAAGGAGATGTTTTTGCCATCAAAGTGACAGATCTGCATCATTTGTTTATTTCCCACCCCACAAATACAACAAACATAATAACTTGCATCTCAAATAAGGCTGACTCAGAGATTTCACGACGAGGTACCCCTCATTTTTCAAACAAATTGTGTTTTTGCATTACATAATGCTTGTCCATATCATAATCACTGGTGTGAAATACTAAGCTCAAATCGATTCCTTTTATAGAAATTCACAACTTTCTTTAAAATTCCGGATCCGGATTATTGTTATAACACGCGGATCCTATTGCACTGTTATACTATATATAAATGTGTACTGTAGAAAACGAAAATCCGATTCATCTCTATCTCTACCTTCGATTCCGCATTT
>JAMKCH010019296.1:0-43684 GCA_023653785.1 Ophioderma brevispina | reverse complement strand
TGTTATATTAGCCTCCAATTTTTTGTGATTGAAATATTAATTTGATTTTCAATTTTATTTTAGAAAAAGGTTCCTCATGGAAAAAGCACTTTGTTTATTATGGAAATCCCCTTGTGCTATATTGATATCAGACCAGGTGTTATAGACTAGATAGATTGTGGCTCAAGAGAAGTGGAATTCCCCTAGTGCTGTGCACCTGTTGTTTATAACTGGACAGGTGATTGAGAATTCCCTAAGATGTAAATTTAGAAACTGAGTCAACTTATTTATGCTTTGAGATCAAATCATATTGCATAATTTTGGGATTCCCCAAGATGTTATTTATATAAAATGGTGCAATGCAGATGATGTCATTTATGTAAAATCTGCTTTGACAGTGCAGGGTTGTGTTTATGCATGGTGATGTTGTAATACCTATTTTTAGGTATTAGGAAATACTAGTTATGAAACATTATGTATATAAGGAGAACTTGGCCAGAAGATAGGGGCCAGCCAGTTGTACAGTGGTGGATCTCAGTATGAGGTCAGGGCAGTACATAGTATCAGATTCAATTGATATTTACCACAGGAGCTGCATATGTGCAAGCTATTTTTCCGCTGTCATCTTCGAGGCCAAAAGAGCTTCAATTTTTGGAATCAAAAAGGATTCCATTTGGTGTTCCTAAAAGTAGACATTTAATTACGACAGACGGACATTAGGTGGTGATACTTGGATGGTGCTGCAGAATATTAGTGTCGTCGAGAGAAACCCCCGTCGTCTTGAAGTGCTGTACAAAATTACCTTCAAGACAAAAGATTCCCATGGATATTGTTACCCTTGGAATATTATTGCATGCTGTCATTTTTTAGTCTTCGCTGTGAGGACATATCATCGCTGAACTGCAACGCTACTTTTAGTTGGAGACATAAATGAACTGGAAGAACTTAGAGTAAGATTAGAATTGTTAAGTGTAACTTTGAATTGTATAGATAATTGTGCTTTGGACATACCAAATTCTTGAACCAATCTGACATCGTAACAGATTTGGGGGCTCGTCCGGGAATTGAATTGAGATAAATTTGAGCCTTATTGTTCAGAATTTACACATTAAAAGTGTGATAATATTGTAAACATTGTGCATATTTTGGCATACAAAATTTTGTGTGTACATGTAATACTGTGTAGATTGGTTCAAGTCAGAATATATTGTATGGTAGAGTACAGCCAAAATGGAGTTTAATCCAGAAGAGTTCATAGGGCAAATAACTTGGGAGAAGTTTGTTGAGCTGAGAAAGCCTGAGTTAATGAAACTAGCCAAGCATTTAGGACTTGAGGCAAAACATGCTATGAGAAAGCAAGTCATCAAAAATAGTTTAATTGAAAAATTTGTCCAGGAAGATGTTTGGGATAGTTAATATTTGGAAAGATAGAAGAGGTTCTGGAACAGGGCACAAGTGATGCCGTCAAATTAAAAGAGCTTGAAATGCAAAAAGAAATTAGAGAAAAGGAAATTGAATTGGAAAAAGAGAAGTTGCAAATGCAGATGCAAAAAGAAATGCAACAAAAAGAAATGGAAATGCAAAATGAAATGAAACAAAAAGAAATAGAATTGCAAATACAAAAGGAAATGAAAGAAAAGGAAATGGAGATGAAACAAAAAGAGCTTGAAGCTCAGAGTTAAAAAATTGAAACAACAGGCTAGCTCGTCAGACTCTTCCAAGCAAAGTGATTTTGATGCGGCGAAAAATATTCGCCTGGTTCCAAAGTTTCAAGAACAAGAAGTAGACAAATACTTCTTACACTTTGAGAAAATTGCCAATAGCTTGAAATGGCCCAAGGAGTCTTGGACCTTGTTGCTACAGTCAGTGTTCATTGGTAAAGCCCGAGAAATATAGTCGGCCATGTCAATAGACAGATGTAGTGATTATGATGAAGTTAAGCAGGCAGTGCTCAAAGCATATGAATTGGTGCCAGAGGCATATAGACAAAAATTCAGGTCTTGTCAGAAAAAGGATGACCAGACCCACGTAGAATTTGCCGGTGTGAAGGAACAATTGTTTGATCGCTAGCTTCTCTCAAAAGAAGTCGGGCAAATTTTTGGTCAAGTTAGGGAGTTGATGTTAGTTGAAGATTTCAAACAGGGTCTACATCCAGATATCAAAACACATCTGGATGAAGACAAAATTGACAGTTTGCGTGAAGCAGCCGTAAAAAAAAATAAAAAAATAAACATGAAATACTTAGATTGTCAATCAATATGGCAGCCAAAACGTGAATATCTTCAAACAATACTTGACAAAATTTCTAAATATTACCTTCAAGTATAAATTATTGTGTCAATGAAACAATTAGAAATGTACCTATGATCATAACCAAGTGATACTAGGTAATCCCGATAAATAAACATGGGTCAAATTATAAATTGAGTGCAATATATGTGAAAAAATGTAATTCCTATGGTATTTTAACAACTTTGCACCATATTAGTTTTATTTCGATTTTGGCGCATTTAAAACAAATAGAAATGTATCTTGTACATTGGTTAGGATCAAAGGTACATTTCTAATGTCATTGACACATTGTTTTCGATTTGAAGGCCGTAATACTTATAAATTTGTGTCAAGTATTTTTTGACTGCCATATTGATTGACGTCATGTTACAATTTTAAAACTATCAGAAATACATTTATTGTGTCTAACAACATAACCTAAGTACTTCACGTCTATTTTTATCGCAGGTATTTGCTGTTATAGGGCATATTTTAAAATTATTGGATTTGGCTTCCATTTTGAATTTGAAGTATGTCTTAATGTTACAAGTGCCATACACTTGTTCGTTGGATCCTTAAGTATATCTAGTAACTCCATAGTTTGATAATATATGGTTGAATAGATAATTATCATTTATGGCGACGCCATCTTGGATTTCTCAAAATGCTCAAGGATGCCTAGGTGGCACCCGGCAGATTCTTATTCTACACACCCTAATCTATCATTTTCAGTAAAAAGATTGGGTCCATACTCAACTGTACGTTCTCCCCCCAATGAACGTTCTCCTCTAATATTTAAGCAAATATATATAGTGGAGCGGTTTGGACTGCAAAATTGTCGACACCCCTCCCCTCGGTACAACAAAACGCAACCACTTCTATTCGAAAGATAATAAATAATTTTAAAAAATGATGGTTGTGGTCAAAAACTTTGGTGGCAGGGGTGTTTTTTGGGTCAAAAAATCACGTTTTTGAGCTAAAAACTTAAGAATATCAAGATTTATCTTAGCAAAACAAATTTTAATCATCATGCAATACTATCAATCTCTAACATTTATATTATAGATTTCTGTTTTATACAATATATAAAGGGTCTAGAATTTTAGCCCCAAAATCACCTTTTTTCCTTAAAAAAGCATCCTTTTTATCACATGTCAGCACAACGAGTATTACCTGAACCCTTTATGCAATGTATAAAACCTATATCAATAACAAAAAGGATACCATAAAATAAGATTGTAATATTTTTACCTTAAAAAATATAAAAAATAATAATTTCGCTTAACTTGCAGCCCAAATTTCATTTTTCGGCATAGAAATCATCCCTGCCACCAAATATTTCAACCACAAACATCATTTTCTTAAATCTTATATATTTATCCTTCAAATTAAGGTGGTTGTGTTTTGTTGTACGGTGGGGAGGGGTAACTCGAAAACTAGAGGACTTTTCAAGGCTCGGCCGCTCCGCTAATACAGATATACTGAATCTGTGTTTGAAGTTCAATATGCGACTGTCCGACCTTTGGCTTGTAACCTCTCAAAGGACCAATATAGCCCGACCATATTTTGCATCCTATTCTAATTTTAATTAGAGTAGAATGCAAAATATAACAACATCATAGACAATGTAGCCTATGTGTATTTATTATGTACAACCAGACTAAAATTTTGACACCATTTTAAAACAATTCAATGCATTTTAAGTTTACTTACATGGACCTTGATCGAAGATATTTTGCCTTATAACAATTGAACTACAACCGATGATAGGGCAAACTATTTTTTTAATCGTTGAAAGCAAAACGTGATGAACATGTTGGTGCACTTTTCTACACATTCTAACCGTTTCATATTTTGATCCCTGTGTAAACCTTGCCCCCTATTCCACTGCTTTCCGGTTAGTAGTTTTTTTAGTATGTGCGCTTGTTCAAATGTCCAATAATAACAAATTTGGGGTTCCAATATTTGGGGTTGTGAAGCTTATTTCATAAATGCACCCGTCTATCGTTCGTGACAAGAAATGTTGACCCGGGTATTAAACCGAAACGTGACTTAAAATGGGCCGTCAACAAGAATTCCGACATGTTTTTTCTCAATAATTTAAAGCGATGACTCGCCTGGCGATGACCTTTTTTTTTGAGACGCCCCGCCCGCCCCGATTTTTTATGAGATTTTTGCACAGTTGCATTGGTAATTGGATAGTAAACTATACCGTGAATGGTAAAGCTTTAAACGCCTGCTGTGTCTCATAAGAAGAATTTTTGTTATTATAAATAATATCGGATACCGATAATAATTCAACGTTCGCCGAAAACGCCATTCCAGTATGAAATAGCCGGAAAATAGCGCCATTTACCTGTCAATGCTCATCTATTATCTGTTCCGGCTGGTTCACTCCCTGTTCAAGTTAGGATCATTTTCGAGGGATTGTGTTGGTTTATAATGGGCAGACAAAAATTGCACGTTTCCGTGCTTGCCGTTGAATTAGGACCGGGGATCCCCGGATCTAATTAGAAAATCCAGGGGCGGATCCAGATTTGAAACGTCAAAATTACCGGGGGCTGAACGGCTGTAACTTGTCCAAAATGATGGGCTGAATTTTGACAAGATTTTTGCAGATGACCGGGAGGCGCGAGCCCCCTCCGCACCCCTCTCTGGACCGCGCCTGAAATCCTCTTCATGACTCATGCACACTTTTGGAGGTTCTAATAGGGCTTCAAATGAACGCTATGAATATGCATGTTATATGTACAATAGGGAAATTCGCACAACAACTATATCTACAATGATTTAGGATTATCTGTTAAAAATGTTCATTAAGATAACGGCGTTTTAACTGGCAGCTGGGACTCACAACAGTTAAAACGATGTTCTTTGCAGTTATTTGCACGTTTTGAGTCCCGGCTGACAGTTAATCGACGTTTTTTTAAAGAATTTTTTTAACAGTGTAGTGCCCAAAAGTCTCAACTTAATATACAGTCACATTTCTCACAACATCGTGGATTTGTAGAATTCTGATCACTTCTTTAACAGTTTAACTCGACAGCTATTATTTCGTCACTTATTTGTGTAATGTACTACCACTCCAACCCAAAACTCTTTATCTTTCCACGTGTCCCATGATCCTATGAAGCGTTTTGGTGAATGAACTGTAATTGTCGCTGCCCCTGCTGATCCACTTGATTTCCTAACGATACCAGTATGTTTAATGGTATATAGCATTCGAGTGACTTTTTCCATGGGATCTTTGGTTCCCTCGGGATCATCGGGATTTCCCTCTGGATCTTCGGTATTTCCCTTAGAATCGGTAGTATTTCCTTCTGGATCGTCGGCATTTTTGTTGGGACCATCCACAGAAATGATACAGTAAAAATTTCGACCGATATGGGATGGTGCTGCTTTTATGGTGAATGCTTCATTGATAATGCTATACATGAACTCATAGGAGGATGCACTTTCAATAGTCCATGGTTCGCTCCGACCGTTTCTCTCAAATTCTGTAATTAATTTAGTGAAGGTTTTCAAATCTCGTAAATCAATGGGTTTCACAGACAATGGAGAATTAGTTTGAACAAATTAGTAAAACTACTAATCCGCCAAAATCAAATAGAATCTTGGATTTAGGTGTGTACAAGCATCTGTCGATTCACATGGACATTTCCATTCACATGACGGAACAGCATCCTGAGACTTCAGTCTTTTTTTGTAGTTATAGCACTACGTTCAGCATTCGAGAATGTTCTTTATATGCTGGACCCAAAAAGTCACTCCAAAATGAACTTCCCATGGCTTGGCAAAGTTTTGATGCCTCTACTTTCTCCAAGTCTTTCCTCGTCATATTGTAAAATCGAATCAAAGGCAAGATTGAATTTAATTCTGATTTGGCTTTCTCACTATAAAGGCTTTCAAATTTTGATTCTGCCCAACCAGCAACCAAATCAAAGACGTTGATTTCATCACTAGTGGCTAACTGTTGTTCACTACTAGTACTTGTCAAAATCTCCTGTATATGCCGCGATTGAAGGACATCGAAGTAATGCGTCTTGTCTTCAGCTACTACAAAATCATAGAAATGAATCCGAATAGCTTCATAGCAAGTAGGTAATATATCTGGGATGAACTCTTCAATATAGTTAAGCCATTTTATTGAACAAGGTAACACCTCTCCGTGAACACCCGTCAGAACTTCTTCCATGAAATTCTCGGCATCTTTTTTGAGTGACTGTACATCATACTTATCTGCAAGCATGTGTATTCCACACACATTGTCCGACTTCAAAGTCAGTTTTCCTGAATAGAAAAACTCCAGGAAATCACCGAATGAATGTGCACCTTCAGGATATTCTTCAAGCTGTATGACTTTTTCGTGTGATTCCTTCCACTTCTCATCCATTAACATTCTATGGAACACATTGCTTTGTACTGCCAGCACAAACCGATGAACAAAGTATGATTTAACGGTCACATCACTCTGATTTTTAACAGATTTGACAGTTAAAGTCACGTCACTCATTTCCGAATTGTTGTAATGCTCGAAAATGTAGCCAAGTACCTCAGACTCATGGCTAACGCGCTCTATTCCAGAGGCCTTCATAGTGAACTAAGATTGGTAATCTGGGGTCCTTTCTTCTCCGATCTGAAATAGATCTGCAAATAAAAAAGTGATTATAGAAGTTCGTCACGGCCCGGATAGGATCAAATCGTCAGCTGAATGCAAAACCAACATAAGTGCATTTTGACTAATTTTACAGGAAGAAAATGTTTGTGTTTCTATTGGCTTCTATAGTTGGTGTGTCCATAATTATAGCAGGTAATACAACAGGAAATGTATTGTATGATATAAATCAAATAATTTCTCCTTGATTAATTAAATATTTATTTACAAAAGAATAGAACGTGAGTGAAATCAGTATTTTCTGGTTAATGCAAGACCAACGTAAGTGCCACTTACGTTGGTCTTGCACTAACACCTTTTCAGTGCAAGACCAACGTAAGTGCCACTTACGTTGATCTTGCACTGAAAGGGGGCAAAACTGTTTTATGCAAGACCAACGTAAGTGCCACTTACGTTGGCCTTGCACTGAAAAGGTGCAAAAAATGTTTAATGCAAGATCAACGTAAGTGCCACTTGCGTTGGTCTTGCACTGAAAGGGGGTTTAATGCACTGAAAGGGGGGATGTTTAATGCAAGACCGACGTAAGTGCCACTTACGTTGGTCTTGCATTAAACGGAAAAGGCGCATTGCACATACGTTATCTTCTTTGTCTAATTAAAACTTTTTTAATCGCTTACATATCTTCACACATAGTTTAAATTATGCGCAAATACGTCCTCTTCCATAATTTACCAAAAACTCATTCGACAAAAATGTAACTTACGTTGGTCTTGCATTCAGCCGACGAAATGAACTGCTCATGCAAAAAAGGGACGCTCCCAGATGTCTATAGCTGCTGGCTAAAGTCACTGCTTTGTTCAAAAATGGTTCTAGGGAAAGCCCTGAGAATTATACCGCTCTGTATCACTTACCGCCATTATGTGTAAACTGCTGGAACACATCCTTCACTCTCAAATCAGCGCAGAATTCTGACGCCATTTCAGCATGGATTTCTCAAGAGACATTCATGTCCTACATAGTTCCTTCAAATTGTTAATGATTAGATAGAGGGAATTGATAACAAATCGATTATACAATTTTGGATTTTACCAAGGCATTTGGTTGTGTGCCCCACGAACGCCTGAAATGAAAACTACATCACTATAGAATTAGAAACAACGTTCTCAACTGTATCAGCATGTTCATGAGGGTTATCATCAATGGGGAGTCTTCCGAGTAGCATCCAGTTGTGGAACAGTTCTGGGGCCCCTATTATTCTTAATTTACATTAGTGACATCGGCGAGGAGGGTCTACAGTGCAACCTACGTCTTTTTGCTGGCGACTGTATATATTTGTACAACCAGGATTGTGAAAAGCTCCAGAAGGACTTGGTCCGAGTTTGTCAATGGGCATCAAAGTGGCGAACGATTTTTAATCCAAAGAAGTGTAACACCGTGTCTTTTGAATTGAGAACCCAAAGGACATCGCCGGATAAGGAGAGAAGGATCGAGGCCCTCCATAATCATCATAGTTATATTTAACCATCAATCTTGAGTTGGTGTTTTACAACTACTCACGCACGGTGTTTTTTATCCCCAAAATACACTTGTATCAAGAAAAAATGAGAAAAGCAGTCTTATTCGCAACAAAGGGAACTCTGGAAGAACGAAGAGGACGTTCTGATGAGAACATTGAGGCAGTTAGACATCTCCTACAGCAGAATCCACGAAATTTTAGTGCCAGAAGAAATGGTCTAAGAATTCCAACTCCAACATTTAATCGTATCAGCAGACATGGTCTCAGATGGCATCCATATCAAATGAAAATTCGGCATAAACTTCTGTCCGCGGACTTTCCACGACGACAAGACTTTTGTCAATGGTTCATTGACCAATGTCAAGGAAATGACCGGTTCCTCACCAATCTTGTGATTGGCGATGAGTGTAGTTTTTGGATGAATGGGAAGGTGACGACATTTAATGTTCGGGAGTATGCTCCAAAAGGTCATCCTCCAGAATTCAATTTTGATGTGAACTTCAGTCGAGAGAAGCTGAATGTTTGGGGTGACATTTGTGGGAATGGTTTGTTATTGGGGCCATTCTTTTTCGAGAGCAACATGAACGGAATTGGCTATCTGGAAATCTGAATCAGCATGTGATTCCGGTTGGAAAGCAGATATAGTCCGGGGGAGCCATAGTCAGGGGCTCCATAGACGATTAAAACGGAATAAAGCGTGAAATAATGTGACGTGAAGAAGTCAACTGAAATCGTGGCCCTATGTTCACTATTGTTCCGGATATGAGTAAGCCGGACAATAATACTTTCTACATATTTCCCGCCCTCCCTGACCCCTCCTAACCTTACGCACATTGTGAGCACCGTAGTAAGATTAGTAGTGAGTTAGTTGACGGAATAAAGCCCGGGAATAAAGGCCCCGTGATACAGGGGAGTGCGCAAGCAGGAAACTCTACAGTGGGGTGCTAATAGAGAGGAGCTCGGAACCCAGGTCAAAGATCATCGTTTACCCTCACTACAGAAAAGGTTTGGAACCTTTGGTAGTTAGATGGACCCTCTAAGTCAATGCTAGGTATGTAGTACTCTCAAATTGGTGGTTAACTTTGCAATGTAGGGGGGGCCAATTTTAAGTTTACACAGGGGTCAAAATTTTAAAATGATCCATCATGTTGAAATGTATGCCATATTGTCCGTAGTCATAAGGACTTCCAAAAATGTAAGTTGTACCATCTATGACCATAAGTTTGGGAGAGTGATAGGGTAAAATGTTGCTAAAAAAGGGTCAATTTTCTATTGTAAAAAATAAAGAAATGTTCGTCTAGCTTAATGTGCAAAATAAGGAATAGGGTGTACCTATGGAATGCATAGGTATCTCGTAAGTAACATTTAAACATAATCAAAAAACTTTACTTTCTAGGAGTCTCGTACTCTCAGCATAATGTGAAAGTACTACAAATATAATCAAATTAACTTTTAATGTTGAACCCTGTACAAATTGAGATTGACCTTTTCACCCTTTTTGTCATTTTTACCCCTATAACTCCAAAAACCCATAGCGTAGGTGGTATACAAAACTATATATTTTTGGAATGCTTATGATTAGATGACAATATGGCGTACATTTCAACAGGATTGGGGCATTTTAAAAAAACTGGACCCACTGTGTAAACTGAAATTGGACCCTAGAAAAAGTTGATCCACAATTGGAGAGAGTAATACTACTACAATTTGGAAAATTTAAAATAGGTTGGAACACCCACACATTTGCCTGCATGGCTCATCAGGGACAGAGGTATAGAGCCTACCAAATCCCGTTATTCCATCATGTGAAAGCCACGACTTCCACTCAACTTACCCTTCCCCGACCCCCATCAATCAATGTTGGGGACAGTTTGCAAACTGCTGCGGTGATGTGATGATACCATCAAACATTCAATTTTTTTCCAAGATTGTAGCATTGATGTAGAGGTCCATACTAAATACCAAACGGCTTAACCTTTTCTGTAATGGTGAGGTAACGAACTGTGATATTTGCTCCTCGTCCGTCATTTTAAACTGTAGACCTATTAATTGTTGCTGTGTACGGTTGGGAAAAAGAAGTTAAAAAGAGCCATTGTCATTGTACGCCATTACAAATACTAGTCCAACAAAACTGCTAATTGCTTACCGAGTTACCGTCTGGGCAGAAAATTCCGGCCGCCGATGATCACACCGTTTCCGCTAACCATGGAGCACATGATTGCTGAGTTGAGTCACGTGATAAAATATGCATGTGTGATATACAACCTAGTCCTCGAGAGGTCACCAAGCAACCAGTCATAAAGAGACGACAGACAGGATTGCATTGAGGTAAGAGCTGGTAAGTCGGTCATCCTAACAATAAATCGATATAACCAATATTCCATGGTTAAACTGGTTTGGAAAGAACCATACACAATGATAAAAAAAGTTGTTGTAGCAAAAACTCTAATATACTCAAAACCTGATAGAAAAAGAAGTTATGATCAAACCAAAAAAAAAATGTTAACGTTCGGGAAATATATCTCGCACCTCACGGCTAATCCCGAACGTGATTATAAGGTTTTATTTCAATGGCGACAAAAAATAGCAATTTTGGTTTCTTGCAAAAAGGATGATAGGCCTATATAATGTAGGGCCTATATTTAAGCTCGATGAGCGTTTCAAATGGACACACCTCTATTGGTTGCAGAAATGGTAGTTTCAGGGGTGGTTAATTTTCAAAACAGTCGTTCAGGGTATTACCCTACCCCCAAACCAGATGAAGGTTGTAATATCATTAATTCATTAAACATCGTCAGGACGTGCCCCTGGTCGTACTATTTTTCATTGTGAAAACGAACAATCTATCAAACTATGTAATAGTTTTAAAAGCTATGGTTGCTCTGCTTGGTTGAGGAGAAGGGTGGTTAAAAACCTTTTGATATCTTTTAGATGTGATGTCATCCAGAAGTATATGTTCCGAATATTAAATTTCACTAAAAGAGTTTTTTTGTCATTATCGCTAGAATGTGCGATATTTCCATATGGTCAGTTTACGAGATTTAGCAGGGATATACACCATGATACACTATAGGGTGGTAACAAGGACTCTCTCCATGTAGCAATATACCGAAATCGTTGCGTTCGGGATTTACCCGCGTGCCTTCGGGGATTACCCGGACTCTCGCATGGGCTTATAGTATCTGTACATGACATTTATACAAATATGACTGCCTACGAGGGGCACGGTTAAAAGTATAGGCCCAAGGTGATGTCAAAACCATGACTATGCCCGAAGCGAAGCTGCAGGGAATAGTTCATGGTTTTGACATTACGAGGGCCTATAATTTTTACTGTGCCCCGAATATAGCAGTCAATATTATTTATATACCGAATATATAGATTCTTTCATATGATCCTAAACTTACAACTATTGCAACGCCTATCGTTACACAGGGGACGCGCACCACGCGGATCTATGACCACGGTGTTGAAACTGGACCTATTATTTTCCGGGCACAGGTCAGATTGCCATGCCCACGGGCAAAGTCATATGATGGCATCTTGATAGAAAAAAAGGGGCATCTTATGAGAGGAATCTATGAGGTATATTATGTGTTAAGACACACCAATGTGAACCGCGCAATGGATGACATTTAGATTGAAATGGGTAAATATCGCTTTCTAATGCTGGCGATATTTCTAATTTGCCCGCAAAGCAAAGGACAGATTTGTCAGGCTACATGTTTTTACTGCTTACTGGTCCCTTAAACCCTGCTGGGTCGCGGGGGCACTGTAAGGTTGAGCACTCCACAAGCCGGTCAATTTCTGTCGAGGTGTGCTTGCAATGGCTTGTTTCTCTGCAAAGCTCTTCTTTGTCAATTCTGTGATTCTCTTCTCCTCTGTCTGCCACGCTTCCTTGTGCCATTTACTGTTCCCTGGAGGATGATTTTTTTGAAAAGCCCATTGATCTTGTTACAAGGCCCATACCATGTCATGTCCTTGTCTTACAAGTTATGAGAAGGTCATCAAATTAACCACATGTGTTAATTGTTGGTACGGACCTCTCGTTGTAATACGATTTCATACGAAGAATGCCCCTAGGATTATACGGAAGCACCTCATTCAACTGATTGGATCCTCCTTTGAAGTTCTGAGTGATGGTCCATGACTCGCAAGCGTATAGAAAGATGGAGAGCACAAGAGCACGCAGGAGCTTCAGCTTTAAGTATCCAAAGTAGTACAAGACCTACATGTAGGTGAGACAAAAATACAATGATCTTGCCACCACAGCTGATTAGAATGGAGCAGGAGCATTGATTAGAATTAGAGCAGGAGAACTGACCTGGGTCAAAACACCATCGTTTATCCCCACTACAGAAAGGTTTTGACACCTTTGCTAGTTAGTCTGGAACCGCTATATCAGTGCTAGGATTAGTACTCTCAAATATGGTGTCCACCTTTTTAAAGAGGGGCCCAATTTAGGTTTACATAGGGTTCAAACTTAAATGCACTCCAAACATGTTGAAAAATAAAGGTATGCCCCCTTCAATTGGTAAATACAGTACAGCCTTTACTTTGTAAATGAAAGAATGGGCCACTTTAATTGGTAAATGAAGAGAGGAATAGGGACAACGGGAGGACCAACCAGGGGGATAAATTACGGGCGTTAGCAGGGGCTTGTTGCCTTCCTACCAATATACGTAAAGTGATGGCCAGCATTGTGGAACGGAGGCGACAAATTGCAAAAAGAGAAGGGCAGTTATAGAGTGCCCGCGGAACATTACACCCGTGATGCCAGCCAAAGGGGACAGACCATACGGCATACCCCGATACGGTCGCAGATTCTGGGAGGGAGAATTGAGAGAGCGAAGGGTAGGAGGATATATTCTCTTGAATAAGTAGCTGTCGGGACAGAGAGATGTGTGATGTGTGATCTGGTTTAGAGAAATTATCTCAGAGATGTGAGATAAGGGTGTGGACATGAGAGATACCAGGCGTATAGTGATACGACACCTTTGAGCATGATGTACACTTATCCTCCCCCTGCGCGTAGGCATAGATGGGCAAGAGATGCAGATGAGAAACTATAACGTATTCGGGAAAGATCACGCAACTGTGAACCTTGGTTTTTACTCAGACCCATCTACTACGAGAGAGACGAGAGCGAATGCAGAGTCGCAGAGGTACAGGTGGAAACCAAGGAAGGAGAAAGAGTAAATCCAATTCTTCTTTTCTTTCGTCTAGGGAATAATGAGGAAGCTAAGTTCGGGTAAATGCTCGGGACACGTGGAGGCACAAACCCAGGCTAAGACTGATGCGGGTGCCTCACTCTAAAGTTGTTGTACGCCAATCCACGTGGAGGATGGCAGAGAAGGCGGGGGTTAGGCCAAATGACCTTGATAGCTTAAAGATGCAATTGGAAGAGAGAAGCAACGGACCCCATATATAATAATAATACCCGACATTTGTAAAGCGCCTTTCCCGAAAGATTCCAAAGTGCTGTGATTTATTATTACGCTGCCAACAGGAAATGTCACAATCATTTCATTTAAGCTAGGCCGCAGCTGGCAAGCGCACACCTACAGCACTTAGATGTAATATTCCCTATATAGGCATGATGCCAAAGCGGAAAAAAGATTGCTCGGATAAGGACCCAGGTTTGGGTGACGGCACCCTTGGAAGTACGTAATTCTTCGAAAAACTTTCGTTACATTACAGAAAGAAATCAGTTATACGTGGTTCTCACTTCTAGTATGTGCACATTCTCGAGAAAATGAAATTTGTCATCTCACTTTATGCACTGAATATCAGTGACTATGGGGTATACCATGATTGCATTGACTCCAGCAAATATGGGGCCTAGTGAATAAAGGAAAATCCCATCGGTATGTAGAAGAAAAACAATTCACAGATTCTTTTTCATCTGGAAACTGCGCTAGTCTTGTGTATTACCCATGCAAAATGAAAAGATTGCAGGTGCTATACCATCTCCCCGATTTAGATTTAAGATATTTTATGACCGCTGTGGAACCAAAATTACCCGTCCTCTTTCACTGATAAATAAAGTTAGCGGTTATACTGTGTGTTCAATTTTTCCTTTGACCCTATATTTATCCTTTATTCGAAAGGGGAGAAAATAAGGTCAACAACGCTTAATGCAGGAAAAAAATTGTTGGCAAACTGTTTGAACCTACATCTTCCAGTTGCAGAGAACCAAAGCCCGTAACTTGCCTGCGTAACCCCATTTCTATGCAATTTATTGATTTCATAGCCGTAATCGAAAATCATTCACCTATATGAAATACATGGAACCGGTGCCGAACAAATTTTATTGAATAGAAAAGAGGTCTATATTAATATGATTAAGTTATGGGTGTAGGTTCTCCACCAAGATGTTAGGTCATAGCTTGGCAATCAAACTTCTTTCATGATTTTACTCATCTTCGTGTTCGTTTGAATATGATTGAAAATATACGCTCAAAGTTATTAAACTCCCAGCAGAAGTTTTAGTGTTATTTTATGCGTGAATGAGGATGTATAGTTCAATCTAAAACCGGGCGGTGAATGTTTGAAAACAATTCAAAAAGCTTTTTTACGTCATGGAAAAAACAATGGTTTTGCAGTCCCTGAGAGAATTTGAAGTCGTTGTCCTATTCATCATATAGAACGGGCGGATTTACTTATCAATAGCACCATTATTTGCTTGGAGTCAATGGGGAACGTGGTGTAATAGCGTGGTCATGATATTCAAGGGAAAAAAGGAGATGAAAAATTTATTATTTCACGAAAATGTGCACAAACTAGAAGTGAGAACACACGTAGAATGATTTGAGTAATTTAGAACAAGTTGTTTAAAAAATTATTTACTTGTAAGGGGTGCGTCGCCTTAGTAAACGCTATGAAATCTTGCTTGCTAGCCTCTAATAACCAGCTACCCAGATTTTCGTTTGGCGTTAAACAAGGCAAATGAGGATAAGTATCTTGCCAGGAGGAGGCAACGAACAGGGGGGATTTAAGGCAAAAGGGCCTGTCAGCAGCTTAGGGTGGGGGCCCCTGTAGTGTCGTGAGTAGACGCGATATCCCAGTTTATGTTGGACTAGGGTGTGTCTGAGGGGGCCATGAGGCCAAAATATTTTAGGGGGCCCTGTCAGCAGCATGCTGACACTGCTGACTATTAAATCCGCCACTGAGCACGAACAGTTGACTACAGCGGGGCCGAATCCACGATTTACAATGTTTTTTTATTGATCATTAAGTTTGCGATTATCCGCTGGGCCAACATATCCAATTCTCGCAAAAACTAATGTTGGGCAAGATTGGCAAATGTGTAAACATGGAAGTTGGCATGCTGACATTGAAACAATGTTGGCTTGCCACTTTTTGACTAAACAGTTGGCATGCCAATATGGTCCCAACAAACATAAGCCAAAAATATATTATTTGCCATCAGTGCATCAACATGCAGTTGGCATTCCAACATTTGGAGACAGTATATGGAATGCCATGTCCAGTAAAAAATTGGCATTCCAGTATTGGCTTAATGTTGGCATGCCATCCAAGTATACGATGCTGTTGGTATTTCAACATTGAATGAAATCCTTTCCTTTGTTGCTGAAGTCTAGTGTATCCGTTAGTCACTGATTTGAGAACTGAATTTAATGACATTTGTTTTTTTAATTTTCCAAAAAACGTGTGACCAGTGTTATTTTGTGGGAACAGACGGTTATAGATTTTCAATATTTATTACGGAATTTAACTGGTTTCCCTTAGCCCCGATGAGGACAAACAAAACAAAAGCTAGAAGGAATGTCCATATTTCAATATATGTGGTCGCCTTTAATCTGAATGTAGGTGAAAATAGGGGACAGTGTGGTTCACAAACTAGGTCGTCCGATCATGTGGTCAAAAAGTAAGTGTAGATTAGAGCAATTATAATGACCCTAAGTACCCCGACGACCTTTGACCTCATCTGTTACCCCTTCATAGACCCCTCATCTCATTGTAAGCAATACCAATACAGGATGAGCGCGATACCAAGGCCTGCCACTACAAAGCTAGACGTTACAGTGTATAACGCAGTGCACAAGTATGACCCTAGGGACCCTGAATGGACCTGACTTTCATCTGTTACCCCACATTAAGACCCCGTTTTCAATGTATAAGCATAGCAACCCCCCACCCATGTATGAACTTGATACATCACTTGCACTAAAAAGCGAGGACAATATACATTTTACCAAATTGTATACCACATGCACAAGATATGACCCTAAATGACTTGGACATTAACCCCACATAAGCCCCCTAGTCTCAATGTATAGCATACCAAAGTATGAACTTGATCCATTCCTGCACTAAAAAAGTAAACAAAAAAAAAAAACCATTTTTTTTTAACCACGTGTATGTAACATGCACAAGATGTCCCCAAGTGACCCCTGAAGGACCTTGGAACTCATCTGTTTATGCCCACTCGATTGTCTCAATATATGAGCATAGAAAATATGAAACGTGATCATCGCTGCAACTAAAAAGGTAGAAACATTTTAACCAAAGTGCACCTGAATAATGCTACCATAAGGTCTTTCCAATTACATTGGACAACCTAAAAAAGGGTTTGATTTTTGGCCCAAATGACCACAGATTTTGGCCCCCCTAAATGATAATGATCCAAAGTCCTGTGTACACCCTGAAAGCACTGGCCATTGGAAACAAAGAAAGAGAAATTTTAAAAAATTTTCTAAGATTTGTTGGAAAAATCATTTCCACCAAATCTGAAGTCAAAATGTTTTCAATGGGAAAAACATTAAAATTTGAGAGAAAAAAAAAAATGCAAAATTGTGTTAAATTAACACCAAAATCTGCATCTCTAGAGAGCTATGGGGTAATCTTTTTTTGGCTTTTTGGCAAAAATTGGTGATAGGGTCTACTTCAGAGGCAAATCTCTACCCAAACCAAACGTGAGAACCGGCATTATTACTGGCCGAATTTGTTGGTCACGCATGGACCAAAATTCTTCACCCCTATCAAAAAAAAAAAAAAATTATGGCATCATTCAGGGAACGCAGCATGAATCATTCTGCAGCCATGGCCATTTCCGATAGAGAAAGGTCACATAAGGTCGCCAACATGTGGACACTACCAAAGGGCCATTGTATCTAATACAGGGCGAGTCAAAAAAGATTTTAACTGATTTCAGAAAAATATTAAACAAAATTTAGAAATTGATTATATACATGAAAAAAAAACTAGCTCATTACATCCCACTGCCATATAGGTAAAAAAAATCTCTTACAAGTTTACCTTTTCGCATTTGCAGATATTGTAAATAACGGAAAATCGCCAAAAAACCACATTGGACACGGTTGTACATGTTTTTTTTACGTCACAGCAGCAAAAGCCATTGAGTTAGTCATCTAAAATGCTAATAACTTTTGTATTTTGTTTAACCTAATCTGTAACAACTGTTGTTGTAATTAGTCAATGACAGTAGGTAACAGCGGGGCAGGGGGAGGGGAAGCATGGTCATTCCCCCATGGGCCTGACCAGGAAATAACCTATAAGCTAGCGGTTGGTAAGCAGGAAAAAACGAAAAAAGAGGGAAAAGGACAAGCAAGAAAAGGAAGGAGTAAAGAAAAGAGAGGGAAGAATAGAGGAAAGGATTAGATGCAAAGGGAAAGCCAGGTGGACGTTTGAATGGGTGTAATGTTCAAACTATTGATTCCCCAAAGTAGCCCCCCCACCAGTTTTGAAGGAGTCAGTGAGACAATGTTTTCCAACATTTATTGAAGTAATGCTTACAAAAATTTGGTGTAAGATTCCATATTTGTTATTGATTCAGGAACAATGAAAAATAGGTTTGATATTTTTCTGTGAAGCTTGAAGGTTATACCACAAAAGGAGCAAGCAAAGAATGTCATGAATGTGTAACTTGGTATAGTCATTTAAAGTACTTGGCCGAATTCCACAAACAGTGATTCCGTTGGAAGAGTGAAACAATGGGGTACCTATATTTAAGCTAACATAACTTCCCGGATAACTTCGACAATACCAAAAAGTTCAAAATCCAAATTCAAAATTCTCAGGAGGTGAAATGATCTAGTTTTATATGTGATAGTCGGTTATTTGGTAGATTTTTATGCATCTATAAGGAAAAATTCAAACCAAAACGAGTGTAAATCTTTGGACTCCTTGTAAAGGTCATGATAAAGCATGTGAATACCACCAAGTCATTTTATAATTTACTGACCCTTTTGGGGCCAAAGGTCACCATGGTCAAATGAGGTCCCCAACAAGTGGGACACTACCCAAGCACCATTACATCCAAGTGTCATAAAATCATTTGATGTGGATACAGAAAGCAATTTTATATTCTGAACTTTTGGGCCACAAAGTCACATGAGGTCACCAACATGTGGGACACTACCCCGGGACTATTGTATGAAAGTGTCGTGTGGATACACTAAGCAATTTTTAATTCTGACCATTTGGGGCTATGACTCTAGATGACCTTGACCCCAATCATAAGAGGGGTAACTGTGGGGCACTAACTAAGGAACATAAAATGCAAATGGCATAAGAATGTGTGCCATATGGCGTTGTGTTGGAAACAGGGGGTCCGGGGTGTGCGACCAAGAAGGGTTTCATTTCAACCATTTTTGGTATAATGAACGGTCCCTTTTTTTCTTGAAAATTAGTATAAGGGTGGATGTCAATGCAAGTATATATTTCAGTGGTCATTTCTAGGGATATGAGGAATGCTTACAAACCACAAATGTGAATATACTGTTGCCAGAATGGCTCAAAATACATTTTACAGTTTTCCCTAGCTTTCTGGGGCTTTGCCCCAAAACCTCCACCAAAGCAGGTGTAAGGATGGGTAGCAAATTGTCATTTTTGAATATTTGGGGTTAGTGGTTCAAACACCCGGACGCACCCGCACATCCCTACTAACCAAAAAGTGACAAACCCCTCTCCCAGGACATGGCATAACACTCATGCACTCCCTATGTTTGCCCTCTTGCAGATGACACAAAAACATGACTCGTGGATTCAACCTAGAAGTACCCATGACACTTCAGACATTCCATCAGAAAATGTTATCTCCACTGCAGGATAAGATTTCTTTGATCACCTTATTTGCTTAAGACATATTGAAAACGTACAGACTGATCAACCTTTACATGGACATATATTTATAACATTCATCATGAGATTATTAGTGGTCTAACAGTAACGGTGCATTTCGTGGATTCCAGCCCCTTCTGTTTGATTCATTGTTCACTAGATATCCTGAGAAAAAGCTTTATTACAACTTTTTAGCTGATCCCGACTTGCGGTTTTGGTTATGAGCAATGCTCTTTCCCACGGTCCATAGGCCAATGTACTATAATTCTGTCCGTTTACGACAGAATACAAAATTGAGAATTACTTACAGACACGGCCCGCCGAATTTGCACTAAGATTTTGCACACATGGATTTTCGAATGTTGACGGTTCAGATGGTATATGAAAATCATCCACTTTTTTAGGAAGTCGGGGGACGAGGCTGTGGATCACGAATGCCCTTTAAGAAATGGTTTAATCAGTGCATCAACATGCAGTTGGCATTCCAACATTGAGACAGTATATGGAATGCCATTTCCATGTCAACAATTGGCATTCCAGTATTGGCTTAATGTTGGCATGCCATCCAAGTATCAGCTGTTGGTATTCCAACATTGAAATCCTTTCCTTTGTTTGCTGAAGTCTAGTGTATCCGTTAGTCACTGATATTTGAGAAATGAATTTGAGGTGACATTTTTTTTTCATTTTCCAGAAAACGTGACAGTTTTATTTGAGGGAACAGACGGTTATATGATTTCAATATTTATTACGAATTTACACTTGGTTTTCCCCCAGCCCCCCGATGAGGACAACAAAACAACAGCATAGAAGGGCATGTCCCATATTTCAAAATATCTGGGTCAGCCTTTAATCTGAATTGTAGGTGAAAATAGGGACAGTGGTCACAAATAGGTCGTCCGATCATGTGGTCAAAAAGTAAGTGTAGAGCAATATAATGACCCTAAGTTACCCCTGACTGACCTTTGACCTCATCTGTTACCCCTTCATAAGACCCCTCATCTCCATGTAAGCATACCAATACCAAGTATGAGCTCGATCCAATGCTGCACTAAAAAGCTAGACGTTTTACCAAGTGTATAACCGCATGCACAAGATATGACCCTAAGTGACCCTGAATGACCTGACTTCATCTGTTACCCCACATAAGACCCCTTTTCTCAATGTATAAGCATACCAAGTATGAACTTGATCCATCACTGCACTAAAAAGCTAGACAATATACATTTTAACCAAATGTGTATACCACATGCACAAGATATGACCCTAAATGACCTTTGACATTACCCCACATAAGCCCTCTAGTCTCAATGTATAAGCATACCAAGTATGAACTTGATCCATCACTGCACTAAAAAGCTAAACATTTTAACCAAGTGTATGTCACATGCACAAGATGTCCCCAAGTGACCCCTGAATGACCTTTGAACTCATCTGTTATGCCACATCTTTGTCTCAATGTATGAGCAAAGAAAATATGAACTTGATCATCGCTGCACTAAAAAGGTAGACAACATTTTAACCAAAAGTGTATACCAAAAGTTTGACACAGACCTGACGCACATGAATCATGCTACCATAAGGTCTTTCCAATTACATTGGACAACCTAAAAAGGGTTTGATTTTGGCCCAAATGACCACAGATTTTGGCCTAAATGATAACTGATCCAAAGTCTGTGTACACCCTGAAAGCACTGGCCATTGGAAACAAAGAAATTTTTTAAAAATTTTCTAAGATTTGTTGGAAAATTCAATTTCCACAATCTGAAGTCAAAATGTTTTCAATGGAAAAAAAAGTTTAAAATTTTGAGAGAAAAAAAATGCAAATTTGTGTTAAATTTAACCCAAAATCTGCATCTCTAGTATAGCTATGGGTCTCTTTTTTTGGCTTTTTGGCAAAAATTGGTAGATATGGGTCCTACTTCCAGAGGCACATCTCTACCCAAACCAAACTTGAGAACCGGGCATTATACTGGCCAGAATTTGTTGGTCAAGCATGACAAATTCTTCACCCCTCTCAAAAAAAATATGGCATTCATGGAACGCATGCATCATCTGCAGCCATGATTTGCGAATAGAGACAAAGGTCACATGAGGTCGCCAACATGTGGGACACTACCAAAGGGCCATTGTATCTAATACAGGGCGAGTCAAAAAGATTTACTCGATTTCAGAAAAATATTAAACAAATTTAGAAATTGATTATTATACATGAAAACAATAGCTCATTATATCCACTGCCATATAGGTAAAAAAAATCTAAAGTTTACCTTTTCGCATATTGCAGATATTGTAAATTAACGGAAAATCGCCAAAAACCACATTGACCACGGTTGTACAATTTGTTACGTCCACAGCAGCAAAAGCCATTGAGTTAGTCATCTAAATGCTTAATAACTTTTGTATTTTGTTTACCTAATCCGTAACAACTGTTGTTGATAATATAGTCAATGACAGTAGCGTAACAGGGGCAGGGGGAAGGGGACGCATTGTCCTCTCCCCCATGGGCCTGACCAGGAAATAACCTATTAAGCTAGCGGTAAGCAGGAAAGAGGGAAAAGGACAAGCAGAAAGGGAGTAAAGAAAAGAGAGGGAAGAATAGAGGAAAGGATTGAGATGCAAAGGGAAAGCCAGATGGACGTTGAATGTGTGTAATGTTCAACTATTGATTCCCCAAAGTAGCCCCCCCCACCAGGTTATGAAGGAGTCAGTGAAAAATGTGGGTCAACATTTATTGAATGCTTAAAAATTTGGGTGTAAGATTCCATAATTTGTTATTGATTTCAGAACAATGAAATAGTTTGATATTTTTCTTGATGAAGCTTGAAGGTTTACACAAAAGTAGCAAGCAAAGAATGTCATGATGTACTTGTGTAGAGTCATTTAAAGTCTCTTTGGCCGAATTCCACAACAGTGATTCCGTGGACAGAGTGAAAAATGGGTACCTATCTTTAAGTTAACATAACTTCCCTGATAACTTCGCAATACAAAGTTCAAAAATCCAAATTCAAAATTTCTCTAGTAGGTGAAATGATCTAGTTTTATATATGATAGTCGGTATCTTTGGTAGATTTTTTACTGCTGTAGAAAAATTCAAACAAAACGAGTGTAAATCTTTTTGACTCGCCTTGTATAAGTGTCATGAAAACTGACATGTGGATACACCAAGTAATTTTATAATTCTGACCTTTTGGGGCCACAAAGGTCACCATGGTCAAATGAGGTCACCAACAAGTGGGACACTACCCAAGCACCATTACATCCAAGTGTCATGAAAATCATTTGATGTGGATACAGAAAGCAATTTTATATTCTGACCTTTTGGGGCCACAAAGGTCACATGACATCAACAAGGTCACATGAGGTCACCAACATGTGGGACACTACCCAAGGACCATTGTATGCAAGTGTCGTGTGGATACACCAAGCAATTTTATAATTCTGACCATTTTTGGGCTATGACCTCTAGATGACCTTTGACCCCACTCATAAGAGGGGTAACTGTGGGGCACTAACCAAGGACCATTACATGCAAATGGCATAAGAATGTGTGCCATGTATGTGGAAACAGCAGGCAATTATGTTGAGAGAGAGCAAGACACACACACACACAGATCGGGGGGGGGGGGGTTTTTTTTTTTTTTTTTTTTGAAAAGGGGGTACGGGGATGTGCGACCAAGAAGGGTTTCATTTTCAACCATTTTGGTATAATGAACGGTCCCTTTTTCTTGAAAATTAATATAAGGGTTGGATTTCAATGCAAGTATATTTTTCAGTGGTCATTTAGGTATGAAGAATGCTTACAAACCACAAATGTGAATCATACTGTTGCCAGAATGGCTCAAAATACATTTTAACAGTCTTCTCTCAGCTTCTGGGGCTTTGCCCTAAAACACCCACCAAAGCAGGTATAAGAATGGTAGCAAATCTGTCATCTACTTAAACCAAAAGTGACAACCCCCCTCCCCAGGACATGGATACACTCAGCACTCCCTATGTGCCCTCTTGCAGATGACACAAAACGTGACTGGTGACTTCAAACCTAGAAGCACCTATGACACTATGCTATATTACTCAAGAACTTCACACATTCCATCAAAAAATTTAATCTCCACTGGCAGGATAAGATTTCTTTATCACCTTTATTTGCTTAATGACATATTGAAACAGTACAGACTGATCAACCTTTACATGTACATTTATGATATTTATAACATTCATCATGAGATTATTAGCGGTGTCTAACATTAAAGGTGCATTTCGTGATTCCAGCCCCTTCTGTTTTATTCATTGTTCACTAAATATCCTTGAGAAAAGCTTATTCACAACTTTTTAGCTGATCCCGACTTTGCGGTTTTGTGTTATGAGCAAATGCTCGTTTCCCACGGTCCCATAGGCCACTGTAATTTCTGTCCGTTTACGGACAGAAAATACAAAAAGGGCGAATTACTTACAGACACGGCCTAATTTGCACGCAAGATTTGGCACACATGGATTTCTAATTGTTGACGGTTCAGATGATATGAAAATCTCAACTTTTTTTAGGTAAGTCGGGGGGACGAGGCTGTGGATCACGAAATGCCCCTTTAAGCAAATGGTAATCTGTGGATGAACACTTTTTAGATTGTCTGCTCATTTATATTTGTAGCATATAATACACACTAACTACAAAAAGCTAGTTGCTTATTGTCTAATACTAATCTCTAGCACAGCCATGGTAATCACAATATTACACTAGATTGCATCTCTTCAACTTCAAATTTAAGTTTGGTTTTTGCTTCAATCAGTATATTAATATTCTACTTTATTTTCATGTCACAGTGTACTAGCACTAAAACAAGATTTTTACAATAATCTTGTTGTATGGAAGCACCTGTGTGTCCACTTGAGAGTTTATGGCAAAAAGGCCCCATCTGCAATAGCTGCCAGATGTTAAATTTAGCAGGTATAACACTTAATAACACCCAATTGACAGATGGCAGCTATTGCATATGGGCCTTCTTGCAGTAAGCCCTTGAACTAGTAGTAAATTATAAAACCAGCAGCTGAAAAATGTTTTATCACAAAGAACAGCCAATGTGGTTCAACTGCAGTCAAAGACCGGAATACCGATTTGAATTATACAGGGTGAGTGAAATAAAAGTGAACCCGAAAGATACCCCTATATGTAAAAAGTTTCAGGCAAGCCAGGCAGGCAAGTCAACCTAAAATGATGAACATAACATCAAGTACTCCTACAATCCGATATCCTCTGATGCTCAGACTTTCTGGTTTGGTCCAATACACCCATAACTACCATGAACCTTCTTAATTTTTCCCTCTGGAGTCCCTCTTTGAATATACAGATGTTTCAGATAGTTCAGAGTGTACTGAAAATACTACATGAATCAACAAGCAGCAATCAACAAAGGTTTTGATTATTTCTCGTGCCCAATACTTGGGGGTGTCCTGCAGAATGTATACTGCGAATGCTCACCACAACAAGTCTGGTAAATTTCATTTCATCAGGTTGATCGCCAATTAGTCAGCTATAGGAGTGCTCCAATTGGCTGATCATTAACAATGCGCTTTTCATTCACCAGGGTTCAGGGCAGGGCCTTAAAGAGTAAAACGGGACTAAAATGCAATACTACAGCATAATCTTGAACGAACTTGCAATGTTTTAGCCCAATTTCAGTACAAACATCTTCATCAAAACATTCTAGGATTTTTTTGAAATGTTCTACCCATCAGTGAGTTTTTTTCCTCAAATTTGGAGATTTTTTCAAAACGAATCAGTGACGAGCCTGATAAACTCCACCAGGACTGTTGGGTGTGAGTATTCACAGTATAGTGACAGCTGGGGACACCCGCCAAGTACTCGGCACTAGACTGGTGCAGAATTAGATTTAGGTGCCACTGACAAAAACAACATGTTTCATTGATTTTTCTAGAAAGTTAAAACTTCAAGTGGTGACAATCCATTGACAATAGATGATGATCCCTACACTAGCAATGAATCACTGGTTGACCATAATCACTGTAGAATTTTTCCGACAAAATTGGGTACGCGCAGCGTGATGTTGCGCCAACCCAAAAGCACAAATAAGTTCTTAAGTTAACAGCGTCACACGATTTGTAAATTGGTCGGGAGGTTTGAGCCTATACCGCGATTTAATTTGCATTAATACATTGCTACTTTCGGCTTGAATGAGAAATTCTGACAGTGATTATAACAGCTCCGTTACATGCTGCCTCTCAGTTACAACACTACCACAGCACATTATCATTAAAGTGTGGGGCACAACAATATATATTATTGTAAAACAACTAAGACCAGTTGCAAAACACACTATGTACATAATTAAACAAGCAAGGGCCAATTTCTCAAAGCCAGCTTAGACTTGGTCTACTTTTTTTTTTTTTTTTTTTTTGGTCCTCGGAATTTTCCTTCGGCGGCTGACGCCGCCTCAGGAAAATTCCTCGGACCAAAACAAATGACTCAGATTTTAAACAATGACCTCAAAACAGCTAGCGTACGGTAATTAACCTCTAAATACTACAGCATAATCTTTGAAAGAACTTGCAATGTTTTCAGCCCAATTTCAGTACAAAGACATCTCATCAACACATCTAGGATTTTGAAATGTTCTACCAATCAGTTGATGTTTTTTTACTCAAAATCTGGAGATTTTTTCAACCGATCAGTGACGAGCCTGTATCAAACTCCACCAGACTTGTTGGGTGAGTATTCACAGTATACATGCCCGCAGGGACACCCGCCAAGTACTCGGCACTAGACTTGTGCAGAATTAGATTTAAGGTTCCACTGACAAAAACAACATGTTTCATTGATTTTTACTAAAAAGTTAAACATCAAGTGGGTTGACAATCCCATTGGACAATAGAATGGTGATCCCTGCACTACGCAATGAATCACTGGTTGACCATAGTCACTGTCAGAATTTTTCCGACAAAATTGGGTTACGCGCAGCGTGATGTGCGCCAACCCGGAAGCACAAATAAGTTCTTATCAAACTTCACACGATTTGTAATTGGTGGGGAGGTGTGCGCCTATACCGCGATTTAATTGCATAATACATTGCTTACGTTCGGCTTGAATGAGAAATTCTGACAGTGATTATAACAGCTCCGTTACATGCTGCCTCTCAGTTACAACACTACCACAGCACATTATCATTAAAGTGTGGGGCACAACAATATATATTATTGTAAAACAACTAAGACCAGTTGCAAAACACACTATGTACATAATTAAACAAGCAAGGGCCAATTTCTCAAAGCCAGCTTAGACTTGGTCTACTTTTTTTTTTTTTTTTTTTTTGGTCCTCGGAATTTTCCTTCGGCGGCTGACGCCGCCTCAGGAAAATTCCTCGGACCAAAACAAATGACTCAGATTTTAAACAATGACCTCAAAACAGCTAGCGTACGGTAATTAACCTCTAAATACTACAGCATAATCTTTGAAAGAACTTGCAATGTTTTCAGCCCAATTTCAGTACAAAGACATCTCATCAACACATCTAGGATTTTGAAATGTTCTACCAATCAGTTGATGTTTTTTTACTCAAAATCTGGAGATTTTTTCAACCGATCAGTGACGAGCCTGTATCAAACTCCACCAGACTTGTTGGGTGAGTATTCACAGTATACATGCCCGCAGGGACACCCGCCAAGTACTCGGCACTAGACTTGTGCAGAATTAGATTTAAGGTTCCACTGACAAAAAACAACATGTTTCATTGATTTTTACTAAAAGTTAAACATCAAGTGGGTTGACAATCCCATTGGACAATAGAATGATGATCCCTACACTACGCAATGAATCACTGGTTGACCATAATCACTGTCAGAATTTTTCCGACAAAATTGGGTTACGCGCAGCGTGATGTGCGCCAACCCAAAAGCACAAATAAGTTCTTATCAAACGTCACACGATTTGTAATTGGTGAGAGGTGTGCGCCTATACCGCGATTTAATTGCATAATACATTGCTTACTTTCGGTTTGAATGAGAAATTATGACAGTGATTATAACAGCTCCGTTACATGCTGCCTCTCAGTTACAACACTACCACAGCACATTATCATTAAAGTGTGGGGCACAACAATATATATTATTGTAAAACAACTAAGACCAGTTGCAAAACACACTATGTACATAATTAAACAAGCAAGGGCCAATTTCTCAAAGCCAGCTTAGACTTGGTCTACGTGCTACTTAAAAGCTTACATAACACTTAAAGCAATAATGGCACATTTTTTGAAGAGCGCCCCCAATTTTCAAAATTTGATATTTTGGCACAGTTACGTTGGTGATTGTCTAGGAAACTATACCTGCTATAAAATGCTATAAAATGCGTATTTATCATAAAATAAGCGATTTTGTAATAAGAATTTGGATCCCAGATTGGACTTAACGGCAGAGCTGGAAATGCTACGTTTATGTCCGTCCATGATGAAATAGTGCCACCTTGAGAAAATAACCTCTAACTTGATTTGCCTGAACCAATAAAACAACTAATGGATGAGCGTAGACACATACATGGCGCTATTTCCCGGCTATTTCACATGATTGGAAGGCCGTTTCTAGCAGCCGTTGAATTATTATCGGGATCCCCGATAAATTCAATTTCTAATTACAAAATTCCTTCGTTTGTGAGACACAGACATTTTCGAACTTAACCATTCACAGGCAAGGTTTACTAGCCAGTTACCAATGCAACCGTGTAAAAATCTAAATTTTATTGAAAAATTGGTGGCGCTCTTCGCAAAATTGCTAATATTGCTTTAATTTGGGTTATCTTTGTAATAACCTGCATGAAGAAGTTTGGTGTTAGAACAAAGCTGACTTGTTTCTTTCTACAAACCTTTCGGAATAATCAAAGCCTGCAAACAGATTTAACCCTATCGGCTGATTGGTTAAAACCCCACATATCATTTTATTGAGCCAATCAGTGACATTGTAAGAAAGAAGGTTTGGGATTAAAGAATGTATCCCTGAAAAGGATTATTGGAAATATCTAAGAAGAGCTAATAATAAAACTAGCCAATCAGAACACTGCAAGAAAAGCTTTAGTCAGCAAGTTGGTAATTAATAGTTGGACAACACTTTTGGCTCTTTCATCAAATTCATCAGAGCATGATGTAAAAATACATCACCGCTAGTGATGCCTGCCATTACGGTTTGTGAATGATAGTCCTCATATGATTTATATGATTATGTGAATACCGGGGATTTCTTTACATTTACAATGAATGAACCACAGATTTCTATTAAAACACTAGATAGCGAACGCCAGCTCAAAAGCTGTAACCATCTTTTGCCGCAGTGCGTACTTATTTCCATAGCGTGGTGTACCAATTTATACATATATTCCCTGATTTCCATAATCTGCTGTACCAATTTATTCACATATTCACGCATTTGCATAGAACGATTTACCATTTCCAGGCCAACAGGTTATGGCGCATGCGCGTATGCGTGCGAGTTTCGAATGGATGACCGTAATGAATATTTATAATTTTCAAAACACGGTTACGGTGGCCGCCTATTCTTCAACATGGGCGTACGGCATCTCCTTTTTCTGTATCTATGGAATGAACAGATGTATAGGTTTCTTGTGTGTTTATATAAAGAATAATCATTCTGTCATGAAGGAACATGTGTACGTAAAGTATCAAATATCTACTGTTCTGGGATATGAATATTGCACATTTCTGCCATAAAATATGGGATGTATCACATCAAAATGTACATCTTTGTGGCCAGGCTTGTTTAATTAGGTAAGACAAATATTTCCTGCAAAATATTATGAAAATAAGAAAATTCACATCTCTTTCCATTATATCTTCGTAAGTATGTAAGACCTTCAAATGTTCAAAAGTGAGGTATCATAATTGGAAAGCTTATTTTTCATCCTTTCATTCATTCATTAACTTCTAATTAATCTTGGGACTGATCAATATTCATGCAGGTGGAATGAGGGAATTTCGGGGAACAACAATTTTTTTCTAGACAAAGTGGGGAAAATGCACACACAAAAAAATATCAAAATATTTTTGAAAACAAAACTTAAGAAATCATGCCAAACTAAATTTTTGACCAAATACAATGGCAGATGCAAACATTTCTGTCCCACCAATACAACATTTTCTCTCACCCCCCCCACTTAAATATGGATCAGTCCTTTAAATGAGTGCACAACATATGGTATATTTACTTTTCTATGTATTCCCTTAAGTTTTTTGTACTGGTGTGTTATTTTAAGAGCTGTTTATCTGGTTCTGATCACATGTTGGATCTATGAGAAACTGGCCCTAATATTTGCACACAGACATTAAGACCAAAGCATTGCAATGGCCTTTGAAAGTCCAACATCATTGTAATTAAAGTTGCAGAATCCGGCGAAAGCGAGTGCTGAGAAGGCGAAGAGAGCTGAGTGCGCCACCTTTGGAAGCGTCTTGCCATGAACATAATCTGTCAGCACTTGTTCTACACCCCTACATGAATAAAACATAAATGTAAGAGAAAATTATTGGAAAATGAGCAATTTTGTTCAGGCAAGATGCTCAATTACGCATTCTTTATGATAAAATAAAATCCACAGATATCAAATTAAAAAGAAGTGGAAAAATATCACTTTCATTTTGGGTAAAGTTTTTATTGGGTCACCCTGTACATTGAACTGCTTAACCCTGAATACCCCATATATGACCCACTCCATTTGAAGTGTTTACATGACCTTAAATGTCCCTCGAGGACCTTTGAGCACTCCTTGCTCCCCCTAAAGATCCAAAGTGTACTAAATCAACTAGGATCTGGACAAACAAGAAGCAGTTCCCAAAATATGGCAGAAAAAACGGCTCGCCATATCATCATTCATAAACGTGACCAAATTGAATCGGGTGGTTTAAGAAAAAATTGGCAACGTACATCTATGCTGTCAGGAGTAACAGTAAAACAAACTTTTATTTTAATTATTTTATGAATTTAGATCATTTTCGTAAAGCGCCAGTTCACAATCGTTTACCAAAGTTGCTATGTGCATTTTCAAAAAATAAACACAAACTTCCTGCCTTCTATTCTTAAACAACACTGTACTTTGGTACTTGATCTGGTTCACAGAGTGTTGAAATGAAATATTTAATTGATCATCAGAGTGTTTTTCCCGTGGTATAGCAGTTCAGCTGGCCAGACGAAGCTCGGGCGGCTGGTGGGTAACTACAAGAATTGCAATGCGATGCGACATTTCGGGAATGCGGTTTATTTATATTGATTTACCTTTGCCTTTCAGACCTTAATTTTGGAAAAACAAGACTTGTACTTCATTTTTATAATCCCTTTATTTTTGTCCCTCTCTCATTTCTTTCTCCCTTCTCTCATTTCCCCCAAGGATGCAAGATTTCAGAAGGGGAAAGGAGCTTCCGAATTCCCCACTTTTCCACCATGGTGATGATGTATGGCCAGGAACTTGCAAGCTAAACCTTATGGTATACCTACAGTGTACGTGTAATACAAAGAGCTGAGGCCAAGGACATAGGATAGGGCTGGATGCTGGTTATAAGTGCTGTGTGGGGATGATGCCAGATAGCCAACTGCTAAGCCTCTTCAAGATTCCAATGAGTTGAACCATTCATACCACCTGAACCTGCACACAATGTGGGAAGAAACTGACATTCATTAAGACATATTGGGTGTTAACAACAAAGGGCAGCTGACATTCACTCTTAACATTTAAAGGCACTATCAGTGATTTGCTTAAATAAAAAAAGCAAGTATTTGACAAGTCTATAACGAGTATAGGTTATACCTAGTACATTCCTGAAGTGATAAGACTTGAAGCCACCTAATAAGGACAAATGGATTATTTTATCCATTACTGTCATGACGGACCAATCCTACAACCGTAATTGAATGGAGAATTTAAATCTTACTAAACACTCTGTTTCCTTTTTTCTGACAATCTCCCAGTTGAAAAAAAAAGTATTATAATTCCAACGACCTTACCCCTCACTTTCAAGCTATTCCTGCAATTTCAAATATTTTTACCGTTCGGAGAATCACTGATAGGTCTTTAATTCAAGGACAGCTGTTGGTTGTATTGTGATGGTTTTTTTGTGCAATTATCCCTGTCTTCGACATTTTCGTTGTTTGAAATTGTCACATACTATTCAAGTAGTCTTTCCCTCCTCCGTCTGGAATCTGGGCGAGCTTTAGTTTTAATTTTTCACACTATATCATATTATAGGCCCCCCTGATTACCACCAAAATAGGGGGCCTCATGACAGTGCGAACTGGTATGGAATAATGTGGTGCAAGAAACACATTAGCGAGTTGGTAAATGGCAGTGTATATCATGGTGTGAATTCTGTGCAAATGCTTGAGTATAGGTTTACTTGTGCAGAACGATAAAACTGGAATTAATTCCCACCTATTGTGGTGGGGTTTGTTGTTTAATTCAAAGTATATTTGTTGTTTTGGGTTTTTAATTGGTGTGTTAATGTTTACACAACATTCTCAATTTGAGTATTCATTATTGTGGCTCAATTTTATGATCACAGTGGTAGTCTAAGGAGATTATTTTGTGTCTCAAAGTTGCTGAAGATGTTTTGAAGTATGTGGGGTCAGACTCCCTCAGTATTTGCTTATGAAGTGATGCCACACAGGGACCAAGTCTGTTTATGCATGCCCCATATTATTATTAGTACATTTGTGGGTTAACAGATCTTGGAGATAGGCAATCAAAGTATAAGTTGTGCTATGATTGTATTGTAAGTTTTACAGAAGCATTTTGTTTGTTCCGAGAGGTTTGAACTTATGACCTCTTGAATCAAAGTATTTTTTGGCAATAGCAGTATAGTGTCAAAGGATTTCACCTTCTGGTTCAAAAATTACAACAGTTGGAAAACCTGTCGATACCGCATTTCGTATTTGCTTGGTGCGATTTCCATAATCAAAATACATTCTGGGGCACTACGTTCTCAATGCTATAGCCCCTCTATTCAACATACTCTGAATTATATCAGGGGTAGTGCTACATGCCATTTGGGGTCCAAGACCACCAATTTTACCCCTGAAATTGAACTTTCTATGCATTAAATAGTCAGTGGACCCCTTATTGGACTCCCCCATCTCAGATTTGGGGGTCCTAGCACACCACTGATTAGCTCGTACCTTCACCTATCTGTGTGGTGATGTGGGGAGTTTAGTTGATGTCAACCAACACCGGTGTTCTACTGAGCAAGGGTAGCATTTGTCTTGCCCATCCGTCTTGGGGAAAGGAAAATGACCATTCATTAGACCTATGGGTGTTAACAACATAAAAGGGCCGCTGCCATCAATCTTAAACATTTAAAAGGCACTATAAGTGATTGATAAATAAAAAAAAGCAAGTAAAAATTTGCAAGTACTATAACGAGTATAGGTTATCCTGTACCTCTGCAAGTGATATAAGACTGAAAGCCAACCCTAAGAAGACACAAATCGATATGTTTATCCATTACTGTCTGACGGAATCCAATTTACTACAACACGTAATGTGGAAGGGAGATTCAAATCTTCGAACACTGCTTGGTTCCTTCTTTTCGTGCAATTCCTCAAGTTGAAAAAAAAAAAACGTTATTTATAATTCCCAGCCAGATCCGTACCCCTCCACTTTGAAGCTATTCCTGCAAATTTCAAATATTTTGTTATCTTTCGGGAGGAATCATGATAGTGTCTTTTAATTCAAGGACATCTGTTTGAGAGATGCTTTGCTGGAAGGGCAAATCCTGTTTCACATGTTTTCTTGTTAAGCATAATTACACAAGTAGTTCCTTTCCCTCCTCCGTCTGGAATCTTGAGCGAGCTTTTAGTTTTAAGTTTTTATCACTATATCATCTTAAGCCCCTGAGTACCACAAAATAGGTGGGCCTCATGACAGTGCGAAGAATGATATGGACTAATGTTGGTTGGCAAGAAAACACAAATGAGATGCAATGCAATGTGATATTGCTGATGGGTGATTCTGTGTCAATTATGTGAGTATTTGGGTTTACTTGTGCAGACACGATTTTTTTAAAAAACTGGAACCATAATTCCACCTATTTGGTGGGAATCAATAGTATAGTTGGTTTAATTGGTTAATTACACAACATCTCAATTGAGTATTAAAGTGGCTTCAAACTCAAATTTTATTATCAACAGTGGGAGTCTAAGGGAATTATGGCCAAAGGTTGCAAGATGAAGTATGTGGGGTCAGGGACTCCCTCAGTATTTTGCTATGAAGTTGTGATTGCCTACACAGGGAACCAAGTCTGTTTTTATGTATTGCCCCTACCCATTTTTATAACAGATCTGGTTGGAGATAGGCAATCAACAGCAGTAAAGTGCCTTGCTTAAAGACCAGAAAGCATGGTTTCCGAGAAGGTTTGAACTTATGGAACCTCTTTATTCAAGATGGCAATAGCAGTAGTATAGTGTCAAGAACTTGTTTCACTTCTGGTTCAAATTCCAAACCAGTGGCACCTGTCGATACGCATTCGTATTTGCATTGGTGCGATTTCCATAATCAAAATTATCATTCTGGGGAACTACGTTCTTCATGCTCTAGCCCTTAATTAAGAGTCCTTGGAATTATCTCAGGGGGTAGTGCTAACATGCATTTTGGGGTCCAAGACCAACCAAATTTTACCCTGAAAGTTGAAACTTCTTGTGAAATAGTCAGTGGACCCCTTATTGGACTACCCCATCTCAGATTTGGGGGTCCTAGCAATACCACTGATTTATTCCCTCTTACCTTCACTATAATCTGTGTGGGAATGTGTGTAGTTTAGTGATGTAAAACAAACAACGGTGTTCTAATGCAGCAAGGTAGGCACTTTTGTCTTGCTTCCTTATCCAGTCTTGGGGCAAGGAGGAGAGCTGCAAATAAAAACACATTTTTCACAAAATTCAGCCATCACTTCACTTCTTGAATTCTGTGATTACTTTGGCAAAATTTCAGATTCATTTAAGACTCATTATAGCTTTGTATTTATTTACAATAGAGGTTGGATTTAGAACTTCGTGAATGGTAGCTCACAAGATTTCTGGCTTGTGGCCTGCATCCCCTGCATATTTTTTTCTAAAAGGTCTATTTTAAGATGGGGTAAATCGCACTGGCAGCGCCATTACCGTAGTTGCAATGTTACGACAAAAAAAATTCCACCTTTACCGTTAATTTCGGTCATGCCAGTCCTTTTGGTCCTTTGACATTATTCTACTTTTCTAGAGATATTTCACCCAAAAAACTTTGTACTGCAGAAAAGTTTTGGGGCCACACATTGGAAAGATGATGGTGAACCAATTGAAAAGCCCAAGGGGGCCCCTCATTTCCCAAATGGGTAAATCTTCCTACACAATAGTTCATGAAAAGTAAGAAAAAAAAAATGATCAAATTTTTTTTTGGCGTCAAAAAGTAGCGACATGGCCATTGGAAGAATAACCACCACTTCTATCTATAGAGGGCTACATTCAAACTAAAAACTCTGTGATCGAAGTCAAACTTTTTAACTTTGTAATCCTATGGGGAAATGAGAATTTTTATTTTTTTTATTTGAACACTAATAACTAAAGTTCTGTATTTGATCCTTGTGAAAAGGTTGTTGCAGAATATGTTAAAGACAAAGACAAATTAGTTTCCAACGGATTTTTTTAATTGGTAACAAATTCATGAAATACAATAAAACAATGATAAACTCATTGGATTCAAAATGCTAATCAAAATTGAGGAATTGCTATGCAAAAATATAATATTGCATAGCAGATTTGCTATGCAATATTTAAATTCAAATTGCACCCTGACCCTTAAACCCTTGGATGAAGGGGAAGGGGAAACAAAAAAAAAATACCTTCGGGACCGCTTGTCACCTGCCATCGCGGTTAGTCAATGATAGGCCTAACATGATATCTGACCTTGATATGTGACCTGTGAACTACAAAAAACAAATGCGGGTTTGCAATGTAAACTTCATACACCAAGTTTGGTTCCAATTTAACTTCAACTTTTCAAATGAGGTCACAATTGTACATTTTCAGTCACCTATCTTTACAACTTGACCTCACATGAACCTTTGACCTTGTATGTTACCTTTGACCTGACCTCATCACAAATGAGGGATCCCCATGTTCACCTATGATTCAATTTTGGTTCCAACTTTCCAATTGAACTTCAACTTTAGTCAAATGAGGACCTATTTTACCAACACAAACTTGAGCCTCACATAGAACCTTTGACCTTGCATGTGCCTTTTTTTGAACTTTGGCATGTGACCTTTTGACCTTGGCATGTACATTGACCTTGACTGTGAATTTGACCTTGACATTTGACCTTTACCTTTGCATTGACCTTTTGACTTGGCATGTGACCTTGACCTTGAATATGAGAACTTTGACCTCATCAAAATGGGGGGATGCACATGTTGCAGCACCTGTGACCCACAGTTTGGTAATAAATCCACCTCAACTACAACAACAACCACAAGACATCAACAGTGGACATTTGAATATCCTTATGTGTCTTCCTGCCTTAGTAGGTCGGCAACAAAAATATACTATTCTTTGAACAATGAACAATCACACATAACAGTGAGAGAGGATTTTGTAAAATATAGCACCCTACATCAGAAAACCCTTTCTCCATGTTGTAAAAATACGCTAATTTATTTATAGGGGCGAACCATTTTCACAACGCCTTTTTTGATGTGTCGTGGTCATTGCTCCCCCCCACGCCCCCCCCCCCCCCCTCCGTATCCCCTGTCGCCTAGTTGAAGGTTTTCGACCGTAACTCTCATAATACTAATCCAATAAGGCTGAGATGGTTTTTTTAATTATCTTAAAGAGCAGGCTCCTAGCAATAAATAGACAACAATCTTTGAATGATCAAATAGTTTAATAATAAATGAATTAAATTGAACAAAATTGGAGTGTAACAGATCCCACATTTTAACGGTGCACACCACTATACGCCTCCCATAGACACTTGTAATAGAAATTCCTGTTCTAAAATCTTGGGCTGTTTCTCCGGTTACCCTTGCGTTTCAAGAAATGAAGTCCCAGTTTGTTTCGCAAGACTTTCCTTTTATAAACATAACAAAAATTGGATCACAGCTATTCCGTATAAATTTTGGCATATTAGTTAGCGATTTCTCGGAGGGTAGTAATCGCTACTCAAATTATCGCCCGAAACGGAAAACGCCCGTGGTATTTAATCCCTCCAGTAAAAAGCAAATAGCTTAAATAACCCATTTTCTTTTAGGAATCTCTGCACCTATCCATAAATCGGTAAAGACCAATTTTATGCAAAAATGTGCCAAATAGTATCAATAACTAGGAATTTTCCTCGTGAATTACGGACTATAGTGCTGTTATAAATTTTGCCGTAAGTGGCCGCCAAAAGGGTCATTAGTGGTGGTGTAAACCCTTAAAAAGCGAGAATATTGTTGACCCCTCCCTCATGAATTAGTATGTCCAAAGATAGCTAATAAAAAGTTAAATGAGTCGTTCAAATTTCCACTATATTTCTTCTTTTTAGCTTTTTTAGTTTTCGAGATATGGCTTTGTCAAAGATGCCGCCATTACCAAACCACTCACTTTTTGAAAACCGATATTTTGAGTTTAATATATTAGATATGACGGAGAATTCACTATAAATAGCGCGTGGTTTTCCTATATCCAATTTGACCCGACTAGAGGCTATCAAAGTTCAGACGGCACCTTTAAAGCGGTTTAAAGAACTTCATATTTTTTTATAATACCTTTGCCGCTGGTGTGTAAAAACATTTAATTGAATTTTAAAAACCGTATGGCATTTTAATAGGTTTAACAGATATAACCCTAACCCGGACCGTGTCGTTTTGCCGTCCGACGGAGACGGCCCAAATTCAACGAGGTGCAATCTATTTTTTATTTTTATTTAATTTAATAACGCCCAGATGCAACGAGAGCCCAAGTTTGCGTTTCATTGCATCTTCGGCCATTTTTCCGCACAGGAATCAGTAGCGTAAGTCAATAACGGCCCAGATGCAACGAACAACATCGCATCATTTTCCCGAAGAGACGCCCAAATGCACGAAAAACATCGCGTCAATTTTCCCGGAAGAGACGTCCCAGATGCAACGAAAACAATCCGCTCCATTTTTGGAAAGACGTCCCAGATGCAACGGGAACATCGCGTGCGAATTGGGGGGGGGGGGGGGGGGGGGCCATAAAACGGATAATTAAATAATAAATAAATAAATAATGATGCATACTGCACACTCTGATCTGCATGAATTTGTAGCTTATATTTCGCCAGTCGTGCGTGGCGGTATTACGCTACACCTATTCGTGCGTGGCGCTATTATGCGACTCATGCTCCCGGGTTTAACGTCATGACTGCGTTTATGCATAATTAAAAAAATAGCTTGTCAAAAATGGTGGCGCTAATTCACATGAAATCGAAATGTGTCTACTGGGCATTTGTACCCACAGTGTCACCCACCTGATGAAAACATTGCGCCTTCTCGGGCAAACCGTCCGAAAGGCAGTGAAAGCATCGCATCATTTCCCGGTAATGACGGCCCAAAGCAACGAGGAACATCTGGTCATTTTCCGAATAAAGACGGCCCAAATGCAACGAGGAAACATTGCGTCATTTTCCGTAAAGAACGTCCCAAATGCAAAGAGGACATCCGCGCATTTTCCGGGAAGACGGCCCAGATGCAATGAGGTCCAATGGAGTCATTTGCGCGCCAAAAAAATAGTTGTTGACGGCCGGTGCAACGAAAAACATTTTCTCCGACCGACTACCACGTTTTCGTTGGCTCTCATTGCTCTCGGCGTGTCAGGGTTAATGAAAAATGTGAATTTCTTTCGCCATGTTAATGCAATATGGGCAAAACAAAAACAACATACAAAAAGACCGTTTAAATTTTTGCTCGATTTTAGGAGTACTCACTTTTTTTCAGGTGCCCAGAAAACAACGACAACGCGCACCCTTTTAACGGGCTAAATTTTCTCTAAAAATCGTCTCCACAGAATGAACAACATCTCAACATACAATTAAAAAGTGAAACATTTCAAAACGGGCCAAAAGTTTTGATTCATCTAGTACTCCCCATTGTTGAGATTTGCCTTTAAACAGAAAGTCGGGCGTTTTCCGACTGTATTTGCTTTTAGAAACTGAGCGCTTAACACACTACAACACTGCGATTCTCCCCCCCCTCCTACTCACTTATTGTAGTAAAATCAAATCGGGGATTTTAGGAATATGAGAAAGTTTATTATAATGTATTCTTGAAATATCGTAGGACCTTCTTATTATGAATACAACGATTGCGAGGTTAAAATAGAGAATAAAAATCGATTTTAAAAAGCCATGTACTGTAGGCCTACTAGCGATATAGTAGGGTTATGAACGAGAATCCCATTCTAGAAGTTTGGGGAAGAAGGTTTGAAGATGTTTTTATATAGTTTGAAGGGTGCTGAATCAGAATTTTTGGGTCCAACCTCTGGGAAATGTGGGGAACTTTGTATAAAATAAGGGGGTAAAATTTGTACAGGGGTAAATTTGAAATCGGGTCAAATTGTGTTTAAATGTACACCAATGTATTCGTTTCATTATATGGATTAAAAAAAAGTATAGTTTGTCTAGGTTCTGACCTTTAGTTACTCGGCTACAGCCCTGATAAGGTTCAAGGTCATTCTGGGGCAAAAAAATCCAGTGCTCAGATTTTGTTGAAACTGGTGTCAAATTATTGCCCTGGTCATACTGAAGCAGAAAATCAATTTCAATTCTTTGGGTGACAGTCTTTATACAATTTGAGGTCAAGTTTTGGTGACCCCTATAGACCCCTGTAGATCCTTGTTACATTTTGCCCATGAATTACGAAACCAAATGCCAAATATTGTTATATATAGCAAGACGAACAATTTGACACCAGTTTCAACGAAATCGGAGCACTAGGTAACGTTTACCCCCAGGATGACCTTGAACCTTAATAGGGCTGTACCTGTTTAACTAAAGGTCGGAACCTAAACAAACTATACCTTTTTTTAATCCTTATAATGAGACAAATACATTGCTGTACATTTAAACACAATTGACTTGATTTCAAATTTACCCCTGTACAAATTTTACCCCCTTATTTTACAAAGTTCCCCACATTTCCCAGAGGTTGGACCCAAAAATTCTGATTCAGCACCCTTCAAACTATAGAAAAACATCTTCAAACCTTCTTCCCCAAACTTCTAGAATGGGATTTTGTTTTAACCCTATAATATGGGAGAATCTCCGTTGCTACCTTGACAATCAGTATGCTGCGGCGTGTATGAGCCCGTATTTTTGTTGCCTTAAAAGCAAATACGAAGAGAAACCCAATAATTTCGGGGTTTTTTTTTAATATTATATGTTTTAGAAAATAGAAGGAGTTTAAAATACATAACGCTGTCGATGTTGCTGTAATCCGACCCAAAACGGCTGTATACCGGACAAGCATTCATGCTTGCCGCGCTTAAAGGGTTGCACACAGCACTATACGCCTCCATAAGACTTGTATAGAAATTCATGTTCTATCTTGGGCTGTATCTCAGTTACACCTTGCGTTTCATAAAAATGTAGTTGCACATTTGTTTCGCAAGACGTTCTTTTTAACACTCCAAAATTGATCACAACATTCCGTATAAATTTTGCAATTTTTATGGGATGAATTTAGTATTCGGCCACCCTTAAATTCGGCACCTTAACATGCCGGTTTATCCGTTAACGTTGGCCGTAAGTCGTAGCCTGTGGCATAATACTAAATTCTTTCCTATTTATAATCGATTCTCGGAGGATAGTAATTTCGCTACTCAAATTTTCGCACCGAAACCGGAAAACTCCTGTGTGTGTAAATCCGCCAGTAAAAAGGAAAATAGCTTAAATCAACACATTTTCCTTTTCAGAAATATCTTGCACACTATCCATAAAATCGGTAGAGACCAAATTTATGCAAAAATGTGCTATCAATAACTCGGAATTTTCCTCGTGAAGTACGGACTATTGCTGTGATAAATTTTGCCGGAAGTGGCCGCTAAAAGGGTAATTATAGTCGCCGTAAATTCCGTAATAATTGTTTGAACTAAGCGTACGCAGTACTGGTGTGTGCGACCTGTACACGGGCATATCGCGTGCCTATTTTTATCTTTGTGTTTACGCGCTGTTTACAGCAGTGCTACTTTCACGCACACACGCAGATCGTTCGAATCAGTTCAAACAATTATTACTGAGAGTATAGTGGTGTTTACCCTTAATGCTGGTTTCATACTAGCTTGTCGTGCTGTCGCAGTGTCGCACGACAAGTAATTTGTGCAACAGCGCAAGCGTAGTTAACACGTGACCATAAAACTTGCCATGTCGCCGCGACAGGCTGCGACCATGCTGATAAATCGATTAGTTTGTCGTGCTGCTCCCTGCGACAGACAGCGAAGAGTTGACTTGAACTCAACTTTTCTGCGACACCACCCGATGCCGTAAAAAACTGACCAATGTCATGAAAATGCACGAAGTATTTACATATTTGTTAAACTCCTCCGCAGCGATGGGACATCGATAAAAATGATTCATTTTGGGATTTGGGTGAGACTATTCCAACGTAAACAAAATGGCGATGAAAGAAAAATGGCGCAAAAATAAAGATCTAGCTAAAAAGGAGTTTTCCAAAAGATAATCAGCCAGCAAAACGATTGTATATCCAGTTCCCAGGTAAGTGTCACTGAATCATTTGTGCAGTAACGGAAGTGATAGAGAGAGAGCTAGTGAAATCATTGGAGCTAACATCCTGCTTCCCGTTGGCGCCATGATGTTGAGCCGTCTGCCGCAAAAACCACGAAAAAAAAAGTATGAAATACTCGCGACACGCGACAGCACTTTTTGTCGCGGCGACAAAAACAGCAAGTAGCGCGACAACACAACAACTTGTGGTTTTGCGACACTGCCCGACAGGCCACGACAAAAGTATGAAGCCAGCATTCGTGTACCCAGTTCATGACATTATGACCACATGTAGGAACACAGCAGACACCCTGCCGTTGGGGGGGCGAATTCAGCCTCTATTTCAACTGAGTAGTTTTTTGTGGTGTTGAGGGGTTCAATAATATCTGATTGAATCTATACAATTCCACTTAACACCATAATTCAATGGGTGAAATTAGTTATTGTGCTCTGTGTCAATGACCATGCCAAAGAAAGGCCCCATTGTTGTTGACAAATCCTTGTCATTGTGTTCCAGGTGCACTCTTGCACGCCAAAATTATTGATTATCTTGGCAAAACACACAGCAGCTTTCAGTGAGCCCACTAGTTCAGTGCAGTTGCCAGCTAGTGGTCACAAGTTTTGGAAGCTCAATCATGTGCTTTTAGTTAAAAAGTACGTGTACACGTTAGGAACATATTTTTTAACAAACGTTGTATTCTAGTCCTAGTTAAGTATACACAACCTCTACTCTACTACAAAATTATATATTCTTTCTCAACCAACATCATTTGTTGAATTTTGTTTGATAAATTTGTTTTTTTACTGATTCGTTCCTACAACTGTACCAATTGTATGCAAGATTCGCATTTAGACTCAGTCGTGATCATGACTGAATCGCATTCAACCATGCAACTTTTTGATATAACATCAACGGCCTTTGATTGAATTTTCCATTAAGTCAAGATATATATGCTACTCCTGGCTATTAAACATCGGTAAATAGGTTTAAAAAGTGGTTTACATCTACCTCGATTTGCACGTAGCATGTTACTTGTCGCCATTTTTTGATTGAGATCTGCCAAGGTAAATCTTGGGGCAATAATGCATGTCAACAAAGGTCATTGTTCAACGTAAACAAACGGGTGTGGTCAGGAAGGTGTGGTGCAATGGCTGCAACTTGCAAGTGGGTGCTACACTGATATCTGGCTGAACTGGAGAGAAAGTGAAAGAATGTACTATATTTGGGTAATTGAAAGTGAACACATGGAATTAAGACGGAAACATGATTGCATAATTGTGTGGCAGGCCATGTCTGAATTCTTGAAAATGAAATTAAGGTAGGCACCAGCCTGGCTTTGGGGTAGTACACGAGTCCATACTGCATTCGGGCATATCAGACGAGTCCTATCATCTTTTGCATTTCACCATGGTTACGGATCACACCCTCATTTCTAGTATAACGACATTACATAAGTTAAATCGTGTAGCATGAATTTATAGTGACAAAAAAACCTAACTTAATCTCAATTTCAAATATTTTATTTTTGTTCATCGAGAAACAGAATTGCAGAAGATAATAAAGTACAAAGTTAGGTGCATGAATAAATACTGCGGCCCATTAGGGGTTATTTTTCTTAGTGTAAATTGACTTCCGACGCAGCACTCGTCGGAAAGTCCATGAGTCTATCAGTGCTTGATTGCTACGGCTTTTCAAATTCTTATTGGCCTTTAACGTCGTGCCGACCCCCAATGTCAAAAACGACGTAAGGTTCCCTGTACTAGCTTTGGGGCATTCATGATCCAAGCCTCGTTCCCCCCTTCGTCTACCTCAAAAGTTGAGATTTTAATTTTTCATAGCAATCTGAACCGTTCACATCCATGTGTGCCAAATCTTCTGTGCACATGTGCCAGATTCATCGTGGTGTGTATTAAAATTCACAATTTTGTATTTCTGTCCTTTCCGTAAACGGACAGAAATTATATCACAGTCGCCTATGGGACCGTGGGAAACAAGCAATTGCTAACACAAAACTGCAAGTCAGGATCAGCTAAAAATTGTTGAATAAGTTTTTCTCAAGATATCTAGTGAACAAATGAATAAAACTGCTGGAAATCACAAATGCACCTTTAAGCATCTCAGTGAAAAGTGTTAAACAATCATAAATAAATGTTAAAAAAAGGAAAAAACACCAATAAAAACACACATTTTAAATTTAATATTAGCACAGTATTTGGTAATTGTCCCCTAGACACTACACCTGCGAACGAGCATAGCTAAAAAATGTGTATTTATCATAAATGAAGTCGATTTTTTTAATCAGAATGGGGGCCGAGAAGCTGAAAGGCCAAGTTTATAATGTTCCTGTCCAAATGCAAATATTGCCACCTCAAGAAATGACGTCTAACTTGACTTCCCTGAACCATCGGAACAACTAATATATGAGCGTAGGATACGTACATGGCTTCT
>JAMKCH010019295.1:0-44699 GCA_023653785.1 Ophioderma brevispina | reverse complement strand
ATGTTGGTTTATGCAATTGCCATCACTTTATTCTTTGTGTCATCACGTATTTCATCAAATACCACAAAACCAATGATCCATTTAGGCTATGATTGCAAATGCTTTTATTCCGGCCCTGGTTGTAAGAAATCTAAGGACATTTTTTCATCTGATGCTGCAGCACTATAAACACAATAGATTTGTATTAAAGCTATAGGTAATGATTTATGAGGTGGTGTAAATGTTTGGGCTTATGTGGTGTCGATTCTGATTATTCAAACTTTCGTCACCAAAAACTATGGAATAATTCTGCTATTAGGAATTAATAACAGCACCATCTTTAAATGTAATTGGTACAACAGTGGTAAAAATATTTAAGATATCTGTTAGAGGACGGTACGATTATGTCGGGCGCTGCTTTTATAGCAAAATACCGTTAAAAATTAATTTTATGGAATATTTTTCATTAATCTATGCAATTCCATTAAGTTGGAAAAGAACGGTCCAGGCGGTGGTGATGATGTTGTTAGTGATAATCCCAATATCAAGCTGCTTCTTAGACATCCGGAGACTAATAAGTTTGTAGGTGATACACAGTAGCCTGTGTTAAAAAAATTATGAAAACTCCCATTCTGAGCTTAAGTGGTCGCTGTTGTGAATGATATAATCTTGATTTGGGTTTAAATATATTCCATACCGTTGCAGTCATCCTTATCCACCAAATTGCAATATTTCCAGCTTTTGCCATAGATTTCTATCGGGAATAAATGGTCTATCAAATGGGTATTAGTGATTCTCTCTTGTACTTTCTGCAACAGGGAAGTTGAAGATATTGTTGCACCTCCTTTTGGAATGTCATTTACTTTGCCTTTGCAATCTTTCAATCTTAGATTTACATAATATTGTTAATCAACTATGAAGGATGTTTTGCGGGTATTTCGGAGGTCACACTCCGAAAGTTTAACTTTGTTGTCCTTCATGCTAAATTATCTATTTATAATTTAGGTGCAATAATGTAAAACCTGATATCATTATTAAGATGCTAAAGTGTATGTAAGAATACTGGAAGTATATTGCTTTAAAGAACAATATATTACAGGGTGGAAACAGCAGATGGGAACAAATCATCTTTAAATGTATGTTTTTTGTATTTAATCTATTATACAATGTATTTGTTTTTTAATATATAAGTGACCTTTGGTGATTGCTCTCTAACAAGAGGGTAGTGCTTTATTTTTGCAATGTGGACACTAGCGCTATGTCCAGGATTTTTCAAATTCGAGATGTCCTGGTACAATACCAAACATGGTTAACGAGGTGATGTGGAATTACGAGACAGAATCTCTTCCTGATGGCTATCGAGAAAGGATTACATTTAATGTTGCTATAACTGTATCGGTAAATGTGACGACATCTGATTGGAGCCGCCAGAAAATAATTTTATGGCTGCGCCCCCCCCAAGCAGCAAGTGTTTACCATTAATGCCGTAATATTTACCGATAATAAAATGTACATTTCAAAAAAATGGTAAAAGTGATTGTTAGCTGGTCGGTTCTTACGAAACAGGGGAGAGTTAGCAACTTTGAAAATAAACTTTACAATACATCTATATTGCAATATTACGTTTAGCAGTTAAAGAGCGACATCTCACAAGAGGCGTCGTCGTATCTGCAATGACATTTGGAAAACCATTTCAAAAGCCAAATAGGGCGCATTCTCTTTGTCAGAGACAATTCAACTACTTTTCACACCCAATTCAGGCGGCTGGTGTTGTGAAGCACTTTTTCTTGAGCTTTGTGACTTCTGATTATTGGAAAATTGACTTAATTTTTTTGCTATGTACCTTGGAGGAAACAAGTTCGAGCACAGTACAACATCGAAAATTCAAGTTATTTTGCAATATAAAAGTGAGGTATGCCATTTCTTGTTATACTTTCCTCTACACATCTTAAAAATAAGAAACTGTCATTTTAATCCAGTTGTGAAACTTGATTATGTACTTTTCACACAATGGAACACCAACCCCCCTTTAAATCAGGAACCTGGTAACACGGTTTGTTCGAGAAATGTACAATGGCAAAATAAACTCTACTGACGGGTTAATAAGACAAAGAATTTATTGGAATCAATTCATTCTTTGGTTTCAGCCTTAAGCTATTGATGTGTTTGGCCATAGATATTAAAGGTGGGATTCGTGATCCTAGACCTTCAATTTTGTTTTATGGTTCGCTAGATATCCTTAAAGAAGGGTATTTCCAAAATATCAGTCGATTCTGACAGTGCGGTTAATGGTATATGTTAGAATCAACCCGGGGCGGAGGGCATTGCCCCATAGGCCACGTGTAATTTTCTGTTAAGGACAGAAAATACCAAAATTATGATTTTTGTCTAAAATTAGATCGCATCTACACGTGTAAGATTGGGCACAGGCCAACGGTCCAGATGATATAAAATCTCAATTTTTAGGTAAGTCGGGGTGACGAGGTGCGGATCATGAAATGCTCCTTTAAGGTAAATTATATATTATTTATATACCCCTTGGAACCTGGCAAACGCTGTTTGTAAATATCAGCTAAATTTGATCACTTTTAAAATTTTGACCCATGTGTAAACGTTTCCCATATTCATGAGCCACCTTTCTATCAATCACTAGTAATCCGTAGGATTTTATTTGTCTTAAAAGTGCATTTCGTGATTCCCAGCACCTTCTGTTTCTATTCATGTTTCTAGGATATCCTTGAGAAAAGCTTAGTCACGAAATTTGAGTTTCGAGCTGAGTCCCGATCTTTCGGTTTTGTTGTTTATGAGCAATGTTGTTCCACGGTCCAAAATAGAACCACTGTGCTGTCCGTTTACGGACCATTAAAATATAAATTTTGAATTTCTTACAGATACGACCCGGGGGGAAAGTAGGGGGGGACGGGCGAGCTGTGGATCACGAAATGCCCCTTTAAAAAAAACTGGTAGTGACAAGACCTTTTAAAATAATAAGTCAGGCTTTTGATTTGGAAAAATTAACGTTCAAACGGATTGAAAACTGTATATAAACATGACAATTTAGTGATTTATGTTTCGCTCGGTATGACTGCAAGACCAACGTAAGGCATGTTTAACTAAGTTAAATTTTTCCATGGAAGAACATTCGTATGCTTTCTACTATGGACTTCTATAGCGTGGTTTTTGTTGTCCAATAATTATAGCCAGCGTAATAATACAATAGCGCAAATGTATATTTCTATGCATATAAATCCAAATAATTTCTCCTTAAGGGAAAGGCCGCCCGGTTCTTCCCGATTTATGTGTATTGTGTTCCTTACTTGATATATGAGAGCCTGCCACTCTGCACATAACCCCAGCAAGATTACCGCTGGAAACAAACTTGCGAGTTTGATGGTTGTAGACGCAATAGATGGCATGTGCAAAGCCCTATTACATAATACTGTGCGTAATAATAAGTGGCTGTATTGACAAAAATGGTTAACCACTAAAACGGCCGTATTTCTTGTTTAATCTGGGAAATGAAAGGAATTCGCACGCCGGCTCAATTTCAGCGACGACAAGTGAGAAAATTACCGCCCTTTCATCCTGCATATCAAATCGCATACTACTTCCTTGCGTTAAATCAGCGGGGGGTCCCAAAGACGATCGAACACGCACCCTTAATAACGTAATTGAAGTATTATTTACAAAAAGAGCATGAACTGTGAATGTGAAATCCAGTATTTTCGTGTTAATGAAGACAATAGTAAATGGCACTCTTAAGTTGGTCTTTGCAAATGAAAATGGGGCCAAAAATGTTTAAAGGCCATGCCCGCCCGAATCGCCTAATAGCCTCGTCCCCAGACGCCCGCAATCTGATTTTACGGAAAGTGGTCAAAATTTTAAGCGTTATCAGCAAGAAGAAAGACTACTATTTTTCTCATTTTACCTGTGAAATCTTTAGAGCCAAAGAATAGTTTGCATTTAGCGAGTTATGAAGGGCGCAAATGTGCCCCATTTTGGTCTCAGCACCAATATTAATTTTCACGTACTCTACCGGTGCTTACAAAAATTCAATCGATTTTTAGCCTACTTGGCATCAAAACGGATTGAAATATCGGCTGCGAAACTTTCAGATGGGTTTATCGGAGTGATAGCTAATCTATTAAGCTTGAAAACTTCATTATCCTTAAATGGGCCATCCCCCTCTTAATGCCAAGAGAAACGCTATAAAAAGTGGACATCACTTACGTTGGTCTTGCCCACATGAAAAAGGCACAAATAACAATGAATAATGTTTCAGGCCAAGACCAACGTTAGGAGCTGCACATTACTGTTGCGTCTGCAGGAAGATGGAAAAAACGCTTTGGCACGATATAATATACAGATATTTATATAGCGCCATTAGCATTAAAGAGATTCGCCCAGCGATTCTGCCTAATCAGGAAACTCGAAAAAAAATCACAAAATTCATATTTTTAGATTTTGTTACTGCGCCATGAGATATGCGAATCATATACCTAACAAGTGGTTGTCTTGAAATCCTTGTATTAAGACAATGGCAGCACTTTTTATCTGATTCTGTTAATTTCTACGAATAGACGTATCACACCATACGATGCTGATCAAAAAAGCCTTCCCCGGTGAATTCACAGAGTTTCAGCGTGCATATTGTGCACCATGTGATCAATACAGTATTGACCGCAAACATAAACATGATTAATTCTTTGTATTATTCGGTACTGGTTACCACAATACAGCTTGTGTAGGTGCAGAGTTTTAGATACTCGCTCGCATTTGCTAGGCAGCAGCGGTATGACAAATTTCCCCCAAATACATTAATTTTTCAACTATTTGGGTTTTTTTTTTTTTTTTTTAAAAAGTGTTTTTTGGTGTTTTTTGAAATAAAAAAGTCCATGGTTTTATAAGTAAAAAAAACATTTCATTTCCACATTTTTTCCATTCTCTATGCCATATCGACTTTGCTTAATCCCTTTAAGAATGATCAAGCGCTTAACATAGTATTGAAATGTACATTATGTACCAATGTCAACTACATATAAATCCTTAACGCCACAAGCCCCTTAATAGCTACAATCTTTACGACTACAACATACATTAAGTAAGTTAATATGGAAAAACAAATATGTTTTTAATTTTGCCTTTGAAAGGTTAAGGTTACGAGACATACGGATGATATCGCAGGTAACTTGTTCCATAAATAAAAAAAAGGATTGCTGCATTCGCCGAAGCCCTTTGTCACCGTTTAGATGTATGTCTGTTGAAACGAGAATGATTCAGCTGTCAGCATGGATTACCGAAGACATAATTGTCTTTGTGTTAAGAGTTGTGAGTGCCGGACATGGAATTTATATAACGATTTATCAGGTTATAGGGTGCACAAGCTTCATTTTACTCTTATATAGAATAGCTGTAATAGTGGAGCGCACGTTAGTTATTGGACTATCAATAAGCTGTCTGACAAACCCTTCCCCTCGGGAAAACAAAAACGCAACCAATTCTATATCGAAAAGATACTTAATAAATAATTTAAAAACATGATGGTTAGTGGTAAAATTTTGTTCGGCCAGCGGGAAGGTGTTTTTTCGACGTCAAAAACACGTTTTGAGCTAAAAATTAAATATAAATCAAGATTTATTAATTTTAGAACTTTAACATGATGACAATACTATCATTATACAATATATAAAGGGTCATAGAATTTAGCCTCAAATATTTTTATTACCTTTAAAAAACATCCTTTATTCACAATGTGACCACAATCGATATTACATGAACCCTTTATGCACAATGGTATTAAAACCTTATATCAAAACAAAAGGGATACTTAAAATACGATATGTAATATTATTACTTTAAAATAACATATAAAAAAATAATTTCGACTTAAATTTGCCAGGTACAAATGCATTTTTTTTTTGCGCCTAGAAATCATCCATGCAACCAAATATTTCAACCCGCAACATCATTTTTCTAAAGCTCATATATTTATCTTCACAAATAAGACGTCGGTTGTGTTTTGTTGTCTTGTGTACCGGAGGGCGAGGGCTAACTCGAAAACATAGGCACACTTTTCAAAGCTCGCCACGACATACTATAATGAGTTAAGTGATCCTTATACATTAACAGGGAACCAGAAGTGGCAGTTGTATTAACACCTTAAATGCATAAGCCAGGTGTTTGCAAATTCCGATGTAGTGCATAACGGCGCGGACCCACTCCCTCTAATAGAACCACTTTCCCAAAAGGATTTTAAGATGAAATCCATCACATATTAGAAGCGCTTCAAGCGAATCAACAAGGTAAAAATAAAAACTTTAGAAAATTAGCTTCAGTAAGAAAATTAGGGGCAAAAATTGATTTTAATTTTGAACTCCGTCCAACTAATGTGCGCAAAAGACAATAATGTTTCTGTATTTCTACGGCATTCGATTCACCTAGCACTTTGACTGATTGCACTTAATTAGTGAAGGAATGAACTATATTTAACATATAAGCACAATAGAAATGCCTAGTGCCATTCTTATATTTTTTAGGTTTACTTCGTATAGATTTACATAAGCGTTCCTACATATAAAACCGCTCTTACTGATGCTATATAAAATATTATGACACCATCGCGCCTACTATACCTTCTCCAATAATTTTTTTATCTAATTTTTACTTTTTTATGTCACTAGGTGTATGCACTATGAAAATCAGAACCAGGAACTATATTAAGCATCTTTTATTTTTGTCATGCGGCCACTTACGTAGGGCATAAGAGGGGGATCCCTAGGGACCCATGCCTAATTATTAACGCAAAAACGACGCAGTATGGATTTATGCAATCGTTTTTTTTTTTATCAACCAAGGCCCACAAAAAAAAAAAAGGCAACTAAAAGTTAGACAATACAAAAAAAAAAATCAGTAGACCAAATAATTGACAGCGTTAAAAAGCCGGCCCTAAAAAAAACAAACAAGAACGAGTCCTTTAAAGAACAAACTTCTGCCATTTAGTGCCACAATTGTGAATCAATTTGAACAACAAAATTTGAGTATTTGTAACACTATATTGTAATGAAGACTATGCAAGGCATCAATCATACTGATCAACCTTTATGCTTTATGAAACAAAAGCACATTCAGTTTCATGATTACCTTGTCTGCTACATACCTGAGCTATATATAATTTTTGAAGTACGAAATTGCATTGCATGCCGAACACCAGCCGTCTAGGTACCATACTTCCCTTTTAAAGGGAACTTCTTATCCAGCTGGCAAAGCCAACATCACTATTGTCTGTAGTAATATCTGTCTACATGCCTGCTACAAAAGTTGGGCCTGTTTACCACACATGCCAAATCTTGTCTGCCCTGTAATGAAATAGCTTCCATGCTATCAGACCTGTTGAAAATATACATACAAACAAGTAATCTGTGCTAACACAATTCGTTATTCTAACATCTGACCGAAGTAGTATTGGGCGATATAATAGGCTTAGATAAGTCATTATACAGTTTATATGATCTAAAAAAGAAATTTTGCCCCCAATACGACACCCCCACAGCCAATCACAAAAACTGTTACATAGATACCTTTAGGTTATGAATAGTTCTCTTTAGTGCAAGCAGGGATATTGTCACTATCATAGTGTGGTGCAAAGTAGGGTATGTATACTTCACTAGCACCATGGCCATACATGGAAATATGAGACTCTTGAACTCAACATCCAGCTATCAAGAAACAGCCTGCAGAAGTGGCTAGTAAACAATGGATGCAGGCTGAATATACACACAATAAGAACTGAAGTACACTGCATCGAGCGTCTTGCCCGTCAATCAGGATTAATCTTCTGCCTGCAGAAGAAAAAATGGGGTCCCCCTAGCGAACCCCCCCCCCCCCTATTATAGCCAGTGTTAAGATGATTAATAATGGGTAGTTATGTGCTCAGCTGCTCCCACCGCGTTTGCCCTTTAATGATAGTCTTGCAGCCCTGTTTTGAATAGATAGGAGTCGCCTTTTTTTTCCTTTTAAGTTTAATTAACTCAAAGTCAGTGAACGTTGCCCAGTAGTCAGATTAGAAATTACAAGTGATCTTACGAGCCGACATCATGATTTTCATGCGTTCATCAGAAATTGTAGCGGCGCGTACGGCCAATGTTACTGAATGTGAATTGAAAATTGAAGTGTTTAAACTGCGAAAGTGTAAAATTATAGGTAGGACAGGACCATGTTCCTACCAGTGAAATCAAAGTGAGATAGCCACGTACAATTATGGTATAGTCGCCCAGGACATCGGGATACGTTTAGGTAGAAGATGACTCTTTAGGCCAGTGCTTAACCCTAGCTTGCCTTTTGTTTTTTACACGATTCTGATTTTTTTGCACATCTTAAACATCAACCTAGTGTTCTATCGTTACCAACAACAGCCGTTATCCAATGCAGACAATCTGGAGTTGTATTTTTTTGCCGATTTTATAACAGAGCGATATTTGACCATTTAAAGTCACAAAAACACTGCGTCTTAAAGCTCTTAACGCGAAGGAGAATTTAAGCCATACACGCAGCTCAGGCGCACAGGCGCAGACAGGAACAAGCGTCGACCTGTGCGTGAATTTTGACTGCCCCCGTAGTGAAGCGTGCGCGGTTTTAATGTACTTTTTCGCAAACGATCTTGAGAAAACGAAAAAAATAATATTTATAGAGAATAAAGGTATGTTTTTAGCCTCTGACCCGTGTGTCTATCGTGTCCTATCACACGGGCGACAGCATATGTGAAGTAGAACAAAGATGAGCGCAGCCGACAGGTGTTTTACGCCATTAAAAATAATGCTGTAGCCCGTGTGATATGACAAGAATAGACACACGCGCAGCACGGGCTAAAAACAATACCCTTTATATCTCATTCTTTTAACCACACTTTTATACAAAATAAGCAACGCTACCGCTAGTAACAATATCTAATAATTATGGTAGATTTAATCCAACAAAAACCCAAGCATTTTAAATCGATCAGTCCATAGTTATTGCCGCCATTCGCATTGAGCACTGATCAGTTGAGTGTATGCGTATCAGCGACGAACGCGTACACGAAACTTCGTCTTGTGTTGTACCCGTGTGATATAGTCGAATATCACACGGCTAGGAACCAATTGAAATTGCGGTAAACATCGCAGTGTTTAAGAATGAAAATGCAAAACAAAGCGCTAATTTAAACAAGATGAAAATTCAATTATCTTCTGATTTCTGCCAGTTTGAAGACCAAAGACGCTTGATTCAATAGCTGAATAAAGATAGTAAGTTTTCATCACCTATCCACAACATACTCAATTTTGAACGTTAAAAGGTACAGTTATTTGAGAAAGAGACAGCTTGAAAGGCTGCTGAAGTCACTTTTTTTCTACTATAACCACGGATTTGTCTCAATGTTCAATTTCGCAAAATTTGGCCCAAATTTAGACAAGATAACTTCAAAATTCACTGACATGTAAAGGACTAAGGTTTAACTTTCCTACGTAGCAATTCGGTATTCTCGGGACGGTTTTCCTTTTTTAGCCAATATTTAATTTCGATTTCCCTAACTAAATACAATGATATACTCAAATTTTGGAGAAAGAAAGCCTGTAAAAATCATCACCTTCTATTTGACATTTTTCCTATATATTTCGAAAAGGAAGCTGTTATTGTACAAAAATGAAAAAAACCGCTTCCCCCTAGAAAAACACATTTGTCTTGTTACATAAAATAACATCAAAATCATGACAATTCAATTGTTTTTATTTTGTTATGCTTGTCTTGGAAAAATTGAGGAAAATCGTGTGCTTTTTTAGTATTTTTTTATCCAAATACTGAGAAAGTTTTACATTTAACTGAGCCATCATTTGGTTCATCGTCCAATTTTTTCTAGAAAGTATACTTTTACTACAATAATCAAATATTTGTACAAAAGTACAAACCAAAACAGATACTAGCGAACCCTTCAAGGTGCACACTGCCCTCTAAGTGCTTTTGAGCCAGACATAAAAAAGTTTTGTCCTCATTCAGTTTGAGGTTATTATTTTTACACGATGTAGGTATGTATACGTCGATGTTTATTTACATCACATTACGTTATCTTATTTTTCTAAATTAAATCTTTTTAATCACTTACAGATCTTCACACATAGTTTAGATTATGCGCGGACTACTTTCTCTTTCAAAATTCACCAAAACCTCAATTTCGCCCCAAAAATGTCACTTGGTTATGGTCTGGCATTCAGCCGACGCGTTGGTTTGAAATTAAAGATTGTTTTAATCCAGAAGTTTTATCACTAATGTCAGTCTCTGTTTGGACTTTAAAATGAATCAAGGGGGAAAAAATTTTGATGAGTGTGATGTTATTATTATTATGACTATTTATAAGAATAACATCAAAAAGTTTCGCTTTTGTTGACACATAGTTGTGCTGTGTCTCGTCAATGTTGGATGTAGCAACAGGGCGCTGATTAAGATGCTGCCTCATTTGTAAGGTTGCTTTGTCTCTGTCTAAAAAAAATATGTTAAATAAGATATGTTAAGCGCTGTCGTGATACATTGGTTTCTCATGTGTAAGAGCGACTATATAAATGCCTCTCATTATATTATTATGATTATATTATGCCTTAATTTGGTTAGTTTTTTCTCCATAATGATCTCGGCTATGTACAAGACTTATGCCAAAAGCGAATACTAAACTCTTTTGCAAATCACTAAACAATGGGGTAAAAGATCTTGTTGTCTTGACATCCGCAACAGCATGTGAATTGCGTTTTGGATCGTCATATCAGTTGAACATTGAGATGAATTAACTTCATTGATTAATCTGATAGGATTGAAAATAATCAAGAACACGTACATAAGTTTCATATGGCATCAGATATTGATATTCAGTATACAATTCTCACAAACACAAGTTATAAACAATAACAACAATGTAGGATTATAGTAATTGCCCATTCTAGGTAAAGATCATTACTTTAATCCTGCACATTTTGTTTTATTAAGTTAGTATAGTTGTCATCATTAGAAGTGACTTACAAACATTTTCCAAAAAGACCAATAGCATATCTCCAATATCAGACCTGAGATCACTCGCAGAGTCATTCCATAAGAAGATGAAGGGCGAAATGTCTAGCATCAATTCCTTAGTTATCCTGGATTTGCTTTTGAGAACTAAACTGAGTTACAACATACATTCCAAAAAGACCACGACGCATGTCTCAATTTCAGCTAACTATAGACTACCAGATAGAGTATGATTCTCTACTTTCGAATAACTGAAATGAATAGGAATATCTTTAAATGCTGACACCACCACTGTAAACTACTACATATTTTTTTATATTTAAACCTCAAAGAGGTAAGATACTAAATTCTGTATTTATATGCTTCATATAGTTCTTAACATCACAATATCAACAATATAAATCTATTTTAAGTATTACTTCCAAATTTCAAATACGTTTTGAGTACATTCAAATTATTCAAGTATTTCAGTTGTTAAAATAATAATTCTTCGTAGAGAAAAAGGAAATGTGTATTGCTTCATCATATATCATTCTTGATTATGACCCTCTACGAATGACAAACATTATTAAAACATTTTATTAAATCTTTTTGTTATACCCTTTTTCCTTCGAGGTTGCAACTTTTTCCTAACTTACTTCATAAGGAACAGAGCCATCAAGAAAATATAGGACCACCATTAAACAGATTTAAATCTTTGTGCTATACTCTTAAAATTATGAGACAATTTTGGATCAAATAATATATTATTAGTATGTTAAAAATATTATTAACAGACGACAAAAAATTAATTTACAACACTTAACCACTTGCCACCTAACACTGACCAACTGCTCAACCTATTGGGTGTGCAGTCGTGTTCTTCAACGTATTCTAGGCCTGCACCATCTCACCATCAATGCCAATGACCCTGTTACCTAATATGTAATACACTTTCCTTCATTATTCAATGTCATTGGTATCTCGTGTATGCATATCTAATGGCTTAAATTGAACACGTGACTTTTCAAATATTTAGTCGTACACATACCATAAACACTGATGCTTGTCACGTCATGCCATTAGCAATTCTAATTGAAATGATACTCACTTCCTCAGCCCAGCACAATAACTCTTTGTGTGTTGTTTGCTTGTTTGTTGATTTTTATTATTTTTTTATTCGATTTAAATCAAAGAAAAAGCACTAGGGACATTTTCTCTTCGCGCCTTAGAAGCCTGTTTTATTTATGAAGCCATCTAAACAATTCCAAATAATTCACTTTTCACTGATCTTTTTTCATATCTTAGGTTCTTGACATGGCACCGAAGGTCGTATCTACTCATAGCAATCCTTCACATGACTTTGTACCTATCGTCATACAGTGTCCCAACTGACTGCCCTACCTGATGGAAGTCCATCTGACACATGTAACTCATGCTGTCAGGGCCCAATGTCGCATACCTAGGCGTTCCAGGCACGAAAGTTCCAGCGTTCTGTTGCGTTCCAACAGGTCTTGCCAACGAGCCCGAAGGAGACAGGGCCTTAGAAAGCGAGGCTCAGCCGACTGGGGTAATGAAAGGCAAGCGACAGAGAAAGCCGTGATACCTGGAAAGTCTGTCGGAGGGAGAGGGAGAGATAGCAAGACGGAGGAGGGCCCCGCCTGGCCACTTGGACCTCAGCCGGCCCTAAGTGCAGTCGAACGCTGGGAGCTCGTGGAGGAGATGCAGGAGCACACGGCTTTGTCTGGTACTAAAGTAGGGCCACCCAAAGGGAATCGGCAAATGGAGGACACGGTTTGCTGTATGCGACTACCGCTAGGCAATGGTAGGCATAGACAGCCAGGGTTCTGATGGACCAACCCGGACCTGATAGGCCAAAGGAAGCAAAGGAGATCCATCCTCACTGTAAGCAGCCAATCAGCCGCGCAATCAGGCTTCTACGGTTTCCAGACGCGGTTCTCAAGCGGAACCACAATATGTGGTGTTCTGACATTTAAACAATATTTTGAAAAACAAATTAGGATCTCACATTCCAACACGTGAGACTCCATAAATTCCACATGTCGAAAATACAGGCACTTACTTTTTATGTCACAGCATACGGATGCCCGCAATGCGTTACGACATGAATCCCTTCATTGCGCTCTATGAATAGATGCTTTGCAAAGAATCGTACTCCGCATCCGCTACAATCGAGATAGTACAATTCCTCTGTCACAATTTACATCAAATCTAGTACAGTGCCGGATCGTACAGTTGGCAAACAGGCACACGAGTGTGGCCAGAATTTGTTCTACGTTAAAGATATGTATACAGTGATGCGATCAAAACTTTACGACATTTTACTGCTTCTTACTTTACGCCTGAAGTGAACAAAGATGTTGTTAATGAATCTTTGACTATCCAGATCGTCGGACAACATGTTTGTATATATAGCGGTTAAATGCACATTTGAATCCTAATCTCGCAGTTGGCGGAATGCAAGTTGAAGATGTTTTTCTATTTTTCATAACAGAATTGAGTCCCAACTTAACAAAGTTTACACTTTTTGTCTACAAAATTTCCAAACGCGGCTGGCACGTGGACATATCAGACATAGTTTGACCGGTTATTTATTTAACTACAATATCTTGTGCCGATGGAACCGCGTGAAAAACGGCGTTGAAACAAAGCTGCCTGAATGACAAAATGCGCCGCCCATCCTAGAGAAGAAAAAAGGCTCAAAAAACCACTCTTGCCACACACGCGTAAGTCTATGGCGCTCTGTTGGCGGTCACGAATTATATCCTGCAGATTGAAATAACATTGCAACAACGCACCCCCCCCCCCCAGTGGTGCAATTGACAGTATTAATAAATAAACCACAAAGAGCTAAGGAATTATTTAAGGCAACTTCAAATCGCCATTTAAGTTTCTCTTATAAATTTAGAAAAAATAAAAAAAAAGCACTGTCGCACTATATTCTTCTTATGATCTTGTCTCAAAACATGACAAACATGCACCACGCGAGTCTTGAAATGAAAAACATAGCAAAAGCTCTCTTTTAAAATTCCCATTGAAATCAATTAATTCAGCGGGCGAGCCGCCAGGGTGGCAGGACTGGAGGACGCGCCCGATGCCCCTCACTGCTGCCAGATTTTCCAAATTAGTGAAAAGAGACCAAAAACAAGGGGTATTTTGCGCAATAAATACGGCGTTTTTTTAACCAACATGAGTTCATTTTGTATATGGTTCGCAGCCACCATGATGTTCGCCCACCCCCTCGCTATGAATTTTACTCATAGGCGCAGCCCTGACTTAATTTTTATGTAAATGGTCATTTAAAGTTTCAGTTTTGTTACACGTCTGAGATATTCTCTCGATTCATTTCAAGAACGACCCGTAAACACATTAAACACAAACTCAGATGGATTAGTGGTTAGTAGGCTCCTAAAAGTTCACGACCCAATTGTTATGTTGATACAAAACCATCATGATTTCCCATCACACTTATACAATTAGTGTGCCGCCAAAGTGGCTTTTTTTTGCACATTTCTGCATACACGGCCACGCCCATTTTGTTATTATAGAGCAGTTTGCTTTTCCACCGTTTTCACCAGGTTCTAAAGCAAATATTGCCAGTAACAAAATCTTCAAAATTGTAATATGTCCACCCACTGTTAAGAAAATTTGCAGACATAAAGATGTAAACATTTTTTTGGACCAGCTCTGTAGTTTGAGAAGGCGTGCTGTAATCGAATTTTTGGGTTCCGAACACTCTGAAGGAAATCGCATGTGAGGAACTTTGCCTATTAAATAAGGGGGTAAAATTAGTACTAGGGGTGTCCTATATATTTAGAACATCACGTCAAATGGTTGTTTTTTAATGTATACCAATGTAATTTTGTATCACTTAAAGATAAAAAGAGCTATATTTACTAGGTTCGGACCTTTAGATTATATTATCGGCTACACCCCTTCGTCATTTTGAGGTTATCAAGAGTAATCCTGAATGGGGACCAAAAAACATATATCCAAACTCAAGGATTTGTTGTGAAAAACTGGTTCTATGTCAAATTATTGGTAATAGCAAGTTGAAAATGCGATTTACATTCTTTGCATGCTTTTGATCAGTTCTGTTTACAATTTCTTAGGTCAAGTTTTTTTGGTGGTTGATCCTGTAGCACCCATGTAGTCCTTAGTTACAATTTGCCCCTAATTACGAAACAAAAATGCCCCAACCAGATTGATCTAAGACTGAACCATTTTACAAAAAAAGCTAGGTAGTTTCAACAATATCGAACACAGGTCCTATATGAATTAGCCCGCACCGTAACATACGACTTTGTGCTCTCTAAAAAGCACGACACAAAATAATGAGACCTATCTTTAGGCTATGAGTTTGCTCAAAGTGAAAAGTTACAACTAGAAAATTAATATTTCTATGGTGACTTAGGTAACCGATGTGTGAAAATTAAAGGATCCGTCACTTCACGAAGGATCTTGCGCGATAAGATTAAGACAAAAAGGCATTTCAAAACGTGGATAGTAGTAACCCAAAGTAAAACATAGTCTTAGCAAATCTGTGAAAAAAAATTAAGAAGCTGATTTTCAACTGCATTTTGGTAGGTAAATGGTGGTCAACCCTTTACCACAAAAAAGGAGTTATCGTGAGGAGAAGGGAAGGGGAAAGGGGGGGGGAAAGGGGACAGGGAGGTTTTTTGGTGGCGAGGGGGTGAGGGAGATATGGGAGGGGAGTTGGTGGGGGGGGGGCGGGGGGTTAATGGGGGGGGGGCTGGGGGTGTGAAAGAGGGTTTTTAGCTTCTTTATTTTATGGAGCCCAAAGGTCAATAAACAGGTCAATTGTGAAATTGATCTAACATGTATGAACAGTATACCAAGTAATAGACTTAATCATAAGCCGATTCCAAAAAGGTTAATAGTTGCCCTACTATCTGCCGGCGAAGAGTGTTTCGGAGTTATAGGCTAAACAGCAAAAAATCAACTTTATCACCAAAAATAAAAAAAATAAAAAAGATCAAATTTAAAATTTTAATCCGATTCTGGATAAAAAATCGATGCCAACTTAATGATGTGATGCTATGCGTATTAAAATAAGGATTAGTTTTGACTGTCGTACTAAGTCTTCGCTCCCATGGTAGGGCACGTGCACCCAAGGTACAAATCCCCATTGCAATTAAATGGCGCCCATTTTCGTTGAACCTTGTTTACCCCTACTTCGGTATTACCCTGTAAGTGCTATAGGCCAAGTTAACACACTCAAATCTATTCCTTATTTTTATCCTACGAGCTCCAACGAATAATTTGCCACCATTTTTAAAATATCGGTACATTTGTAGGAAATTAGCATACATTATCGTACAACTGAATAATGATCGCTTTTTTTATTGATCATTTCTTGACTTGTTTTTACGCCATCATAAACTCCAAAACTTTCGGGCCGCAGCGCAGATCTGTAACAAACTATACATTTTAAGGATCCTTATGATTCTAAATCAATTTGCAATTGGTATACCTTTTCAACATGATGGATCAATTTCTAAAAATTTGACCCCTCTGTTATTGACCTTGACTCCCGAAAAACCCAAAAATTTCCCCACACCCCCCTACGATTTTACTCACGTTTTTGGTTTAAATGTTGAACCCATTACCTACCCAAAATCAGTTGAAATCAGACTTCTCCTTTTAAAAATTTTCACAGATTGGAAAATTACTATAGGGCACTAGGTCAAGGTCTGAAAAGATTGAATATTATTAATCTTATTCATTCATTCTTGTACTCTTAGTGTGGTTGAGTTTGTGGTATTCCGCTGAGTTTCATGCCAATCCAAAATTCGATTTATTGTGGCGGATGTGGCTTGTCTTGGGTTTCAGTAGGTCCTAAACTGTCAGAAATGATGGCTGTGCCAAATTGTCGACTGATGCCCCCATACATGCCACAGGGGGGCGGGGCAGTGTAGGACAGAAAAAAAAAATCATAAAAATCGAGTATCGATGGTGTTTAATGCTACACCACACGCGTTCGCCTCCTCGTAAGGATTAGAAAAGTATGTATTCTATAGACGCATAACCCCCGCAGCCTGCCGCTGCATAGTAGTGGCCTGGTTGTGGCTGTAGCTGCCTCTAAAGACTAAAAACGGGGGGCATTCCCGTCTGCTCCTACCAGTCCCGGTATAGTCGGTACGCGTAGTTAGCCGTTGCTGACCTATGTTTCAGTTTGTAGACTTCTGGCCCATCTTTTTTCACATTCATGCGGGCCGTCCCTGAATCTTCCTTCTTATAAACTCAGAGATCGATCAATACAGCATGTATGTTGAATCTTAAAAAGGAATTTTATTAATGGGTAATATACAGACCATATTTTGGAAAAAAAACCGTTAAAAAAAAAAATATAAAGCAATTATGACTGACCGTCGTCAGCGGACATTGATCGTTGATATATTCTTAGATCTCGTGAGGACTCCATTCACGGCTAAAAATGACGCGATACTGTTATCCCTACATTGTGAAAAAAAACAACCGATTTATCGTCATCGTACGTCGGTTTTGAAATCAGTAGCGGGCAGGATAAATTTTGACTACTGTTTTAGACATAACTAAACGGTTGTTTTTGAAAAACTAATAAATAATAGCACTTTGGGCAGAGGTCATGTACAGACCTTATTTAACATAGTCGGATTGATATATATCGGTAGACCCCGAAGCCAAAGAGCCAAATGATACCATGCCATACCTGACACGTGACCTTGGCTCACGCTAACTGGACACGTGACACCAAGAGACTATCATATACTTCTACCGTTTTATAACTACCAATACGCCGAGCACCCAAAGCTAGACCAGCAACGCATTCTGTATACTCCGCTTGTCACAGAGGTAATCTGATATCAATCAAGATGTGCCAGACTATACAGGTCTGGCTTCTGCCTAGTAAAAGACTAGTTTCAATGCATTTATTGACGGCTTGTAGTGTACAAGACTTATTTCAATGCGTTCAAGTCGTATAGCTGTGAGACCTAATTTCAATGAATTTGCGTACTTACTCCTATGCCATCGGGGTTAGGCTAAGCCCAATAATCCTAATTGTTTTATCAACATGGTCAAAATCAATCCAATGCAAAAATTTCCTTAGTGATAGCACATGAAACAGTAATAGCTCAGCAGCCTGTCATGTCACGCCTCAGGTGCAATTTGAACAGAAATTTAACACAGCACAATGATAACGCTTCTTGCTCGTGACTTAAGCCATAAACATGTGACTGGTCATCTCAATCGCAAAGCCAATGCAGCATGCACCAATGCATGCTTTTAGACTTCTAACTCGATCATTCCTGATCCATCTATAGCAAACTGTTTAACTGCATTGTGTATGATGGTGGGGTGGTTCTCTAAGTAGTCTTGGGATCTCATCATGGTAGTGATTTGTTACCATTTGGAATTCCAAACATGGCCTCCATGTGATTGGAGAGCCAAAACTTACCTTAGCAGCAATGACATTGCCGGCTTCCGAATTTGAACACCCTCCTCGAACTTTGTGTACATCATTGATCTTCAGGGATGATGAATTTCAGCTTTGTGCTTTTAATTTGCCGTTGTTTGCCCGATTCGATGTACACAAAACTCCAGAAAGATAGAAACTGTCCCCTTGCCAAATGTGTAATCCTCTACAAACTAATACCCGTTGAACATAGCGCGCACAATGGCCCCTAAAGAGCTAGCCCCCGCCTCTGCCATACGCCATGCCGCCCCACCGATACACTCTAAATCATTCAAAACACGCCCTATTTATTATTATACACCCCAAACCAGTGCACTCCTGGGTCCAACCTTCTAGTTACAGCGAGTATAGCCCGATATGGTTCAAGAGTCACCTAGAGGCGAGTAATTCTGATGTTGTATTTTGATGAAAGTGGTTCATTCGTCGGTCAAATAGATTCCTTTGTCAATCATATGCCAACAGAAAGTGCATCTTTACTGTTTTGGTGCATATCACCTTGCCGACATCCCAGGTCAAAGTTTATTGTGATCACCATATGACACAAATGTCACCCCTTGCCAACCAAATTTACTACACTGTGATGTAAAAGAAATACATCTTTGGATCCTGTAGTGATGAGACACTATACGACACAAACATTTTATTTCAAAAAATCTGAGCCATGGGTAAATTTTCACCAGGATGACTTAGACATTATAGAGCTATAGCGCTTTAAATAAAAGTTGGAAACCTAAGGTAAATAATATGACTTATTTCGTAATCCTTTTAAGAGAGACGAACATTTGTTTTAGCCTACACATAAAGACTACATTTTGACTTGTGATTGAAGAAGTTGTGTCGGGAGTGAAAAGCCCCACGGTCCGGGAAAAATTCTTCACATCCCCATCATTGTCTGACAGATATGAACGTCCATATGGATGAAAAACAGCCAAAAAAAAATCAAACTTTCTTTAGCACAAAATCCAACGTGAACTGTTTCATTGACATACAAACCCTCACCTATGTACCCTGGAGAACATATATAAGATTCAGATTACAATTTCAAGTCTAAAAGTTGAAAATTTTATCGAGATAGGTATAACAATGATCAATCGCGCAATATTAAGACTTGCTTTCCCCTGCAATATGACTACGGATATGGACATCATACTATTGACACCTCTTTGCAGGCCATGTGTTTTAGATAAGGTCTCTACCAGCGGAGGAAAGGAGAGGAAACAGAGATCGGTTGGCGAACCTTAAAGGTCAAGTGATAAGTGCGTGTAACCATTGATTATGTATGATATTGTTTACCAAGACAGAGACCCAGGTGCGCGCATAACATGGAACGGGCTCGAACCTGCCTACTAATTCAGTTTGATAATCAGACACTGCTGTGCCCTACTACCATATAATCAACAACAATAGTTTCATATCGACGATTGAATCATGCATCCCATACCAGAATCCTGCAATTTTTTATTATGCTGAGATGGGTCACGGAGAGTCAATCGGGATATTAGAACAACAAGTAAGGTGCCTGATTTATCGACTCAAGGTATTGTATTACCCTTGTTAGTAAGGCTACATTAGATAGGTGACGATATGTTAATGTGCAATAAGATGCAGATATGACTTGGTCACATATGAGATGTAGATGTTACATGTATGCATCATTTTTCCACCGTTCATTTTTAATGGGACTTGTTTCGAGACTTGGCTTGTGATGTCTGTGTGCTCGGTGCTCGAATGTGTATGTGTGTGGTGTGTGTGCCACTGTGTGTGGATGTTGATGTGTTGTATTGTGTAGATGTGGGTCTGTGTAAGGTGTGCTGCGCTGACGTGGTGGGTGGTGTATGGGTCTTGAGGGTGGAGCATCTGTGTGGGGTGGGGTGGTGGGCGTACTTTAGGGTGGTGGGGGTAAACTTCAGATGACCCTTTTTCAAATGGCTATCGTGCATGGACACCTAACCTCCAAATTGCCAGCAACTCAGTTCATAGGGCGTACGGATAGGGTTAAGGTTACCATAATAACGCGTTTCCAAAAGCGTCATTTGAGGACCAACTTGTGCATGAGAGTGAAGGAAAGGGTGCTGGATCGCGGAAAGCTAGGCTGACACACTAGGCGACACTAGTGGGTTTATCTTCCATTTGGTTAGGTTGCTGCAAGACCTATCATGCTCGAGCATTTAAAACTACATTATGAGCTATTTTGCAGTTAGTATTCAAACCTCGTCGCGCGCTGACGCACAGAAGTTTATCAGATTACGCCATAAATCATTGTCAACAACAAACAAGTTTTCAGTATGTCATGAGAAATATTTAACTGTCACCCTTAATGTATCTAAACCAATACCAAAAACAATAGTGAAATTGTGAGTCGCGAGTTCATTTTTAAGATTATTCATTTCATTCCTCTCTGATATCAGTATAAGGACGCTCTGCATTTGAACATGAAGGATTGGGTCTTCGACGTAATCTTTACATAGTTTTACATTTGCCCGTAGCCGTTATTATTGGGAGGAGAGACCACGATTTTAATGTTGTGTGTTCGAAGTGTTAATGTGTTTGTTCGAGCATTAAATTTGAGAGAACTGCGTAGAAATCTGTAGGCTCTAACAAATAAATTTCAATCGAGGAAGTTACATTTAAATTTGCAGAGTAGGTCGCAATGGTTTTCTTTTTCAGTTCTCTCTCAAACCATATAATGGTTGTTAAGGTCTTTGTGTGAAACAATTCATGAAAACCCTTAAACCAGTTGCTGTTGTGTGGTTGGTTGGTTGAAAAATAATCAAATCACTTTGAAACAAGAGAGTGTTTCGACATGTGTCAACCATTTCCATTGCAGTTTTTTGTAATTAGCTTGAACGATGTTAAAACAAGGCATTGACTAATAAATTTTGGAAATAGTTTCTCCATATTTAGAATGCGGTTAGTAAATATTTGATCTGGGATTAGATGCGTATGTGAATGTAGTCCCAACCTAATTCACCTTCTTTGGCAGTGTTTCTATTGGCGGCTTCAGATAGTCTTGTCCATTTGAATTTGAAACTTCCATTCTTTCATGTCCGAGTCCACTAAATACCCACACGGAGCATGCCTTTAATAGTTGGCAACGCAACAGTTTTCCATAGAATGTCTCCATAGTAGACACGGTTTAAATTATCATGGGTGTTAAGGACTTCTCATGTACGCAATTTATCTGTTGCCCTTCGAATAACATTTCAATGTGGACGTGGTCTGATAAATTTCTGCCGAAATTGACTCCCAGATACTTGTAATCATTTGCTCACTAATAAAGTGATCACCAAGTTTCCAGCATTTATTATCATTAAGTTTTTACCAACCACAACACATAGATTACTGTAGTTAAAATTTAATTTGTATTTATCAGAGAAGCACTGGTTACGTTCAGAGTAAGTGTCAAGGCATTTTCATGTCCACGATTTAAAACCCGTCGTCGGCCCAGAATAGACAACCTATACGAGATTGCATATTTTAGCCCCTAAATGGCACTACTTTATCGAACGAGCTATTATTCGTTTAGGAAATGCCAAAATAAAATAGGCGACAATGGCCCACCACCTTGTTTCAGACCTTCTTCATTTTAAACATATCTTTCAATATACGCAAAGCGCACCATACTTTGAATTTGTGTAGAAAAATTGTTATTACGTTAAATACATGCCCGATACCAATCTCCCAAGCTGTAATCATTAATTTGTCCCGCCAAACACGTCAATGCTTTCGTGAAAGCAAGAAAGGCTAAATAGTTATGTATTAATTCTGCTTTCCTGATGGATGTAATACTTTTTATGTAATAAATATGTGATCTTCACATGCCTATCTGGTCGGAAGCCACCTTGATTGTCTGAACAAAATATCATTGTTCAAGGAAGTTGATAAATGTTTACTTAATATTTTCATGTAAAGTTTTAGAAACACACGGAATTGAGGTGATTCCCCGATAGTTGTTTAAGTCAGTTTTATCCCCTTTTTATGAAATTGACGATTATCCCATATTCCATTCGTAAGGTACAGAGGAGAGATCCATAAAACGCCCTCTTACTCTAAACATTATGAAGAAGAGTTGTTGATGATGAAACTAGGTGTACCCCGTTTTTCATTAATTCATTAGTAATATTGTCTATGCCTAGTGATTGTTATCAGTATATTACCTTAATAAGTGTCAGACTCGTACAGTAATAGGAGGCGCGATTGGTTTTTAGTGTCCCTTGCTTGAGATGCGAGAAGCTATGTTTGTTAAATGGGTTTTTGTTTTCATTAGCGTGTTTTTAACAAAATATGAAGAGGTATTACAAAAATCTATCGGAAAGATTTTAATTAGCAAATACGGAAAATTTAAACATATTACTTACCAAACAGCTCAGAAGCCCAGAGAATATTCAGCAAAATTTTAGGCCCCTGATAAAAAACCGATCTTGCCAGGCCCAACCCCAAAACAATTAGTATGACCTGGTAGACTTGACTGTAGGAATGAACTGAACATTGCATACATGTGCAACACTTCATTGGATTCGGAGGCCTGTGTTACTGTCAATTCGGAATTTTTTTTCTCAGGAATAGTGCGTTTATTGGATATGGTAAAGTATTGATGTCGCAAGGTCTTTTAGTGAGATAGTTCTTTATTGCTGTAAGTTAAATTCCGGAAAGTGAAATACGTTTGACATTGGTTGTGTCATGGTGTATACACCGTGCACCGTACATTGTAAACATACTGTGGTTGTCTCACACTATGGCGACAAGTTTCGGGCCCAGCATGTAACTAGGGATTACGTAAATGGCGTTGCATAGGATTAAATGGCCTATTGCATACCCTCTATTGCTTGTTTTCCACGGTCCGTAGGCCACTGTGGTGTCATTTCTGTCCGTTACGACAAAAATACAAAATTGTGAAACGGATACAAAACCGAATTTGCACGTAAGATTAGGTTAACATGTGATTAAAAAAATTAAGGCCTAACGGCATAAGAATATCACCTTTTTAGGTTACGTCGGGGGGGACGAGGCTTTGGATCACGAAATGCCCCTTAATCCGTTATTGCTTTAACAAGCTTTTTCCGTCAGTGAGTTAGGTGTCAATGACGTCATGGGTGGGGCGCGAACAAGACAATCTCGTGATTTTTGTCCTAACCTGCCAGTAGGCCTATAGATAGTCATCAATTCACTACGTAAAATACTCTTCATGTGCTTTCAAATTCCACTTAGGCCACCCAAAGACCCCTATTCGTGTTGAAAAAAAGTGAACATTTTTACATAGAAGACATCTATTTTCATGACTTTTTAAAAGACTTGAAGAAAGATTTTGTATTGTGCCACCACCCTATGAATTCGGCAGCCTCAACGGAATAAACTGCTCGTGTGTTGGATGTAGTGGCAGAATCTGAATTCTTCCCATTTGCAAACTTGAATTTTCAAACAAGATCCCTTTGGGGTGAAAATTTGCAGATTAATTTATGGGCAAGTTTTGGCTACCTCTCACCAAAAAAACCCTAGTTTTGGAGCTTCCTCTGTCACCAATTTCCCCTCGCCTGTTTGAAAGTGTCGCTTTACACCTGAAGTTTAATCCGTTTTCCTGTGAGCGTGTCGTTCCCCCGTGTTACCCGAAGGCATAAAAAAATGTTTGTTTGGCGTAACCCAAACCGACCCCTAAAAACCGGCCGACTCAAAAGTTTTTTTATGCAAATTACACAAAATACAAAATATTCGCGACGACCCATTATTTTCATTCATCCACAATTTCAAAAAAATAATTTTTTTTTACCAACACAAAAGACGAAAAAATCAAGACAAAGCAACTACAATAAAATTAAAGATCTTTTGGCTATGTCATGAAAAAAGCTTTAAAATAATCGCATCTTGTGATGCATTAGAGTAAAAACATTGAGAAGATCTAAAAAAAAATTAAAACCAAAAAATCCGACCGACCCTGATATTTTTTCCTGTTACGCACAAACCACCTTTTTTTTTATGTCTAACCCTAACTCTAACCCTAAACCTAACCCACTCAAGGTGGGGGTTCCGATTTATGTGTATCTTGTTCTCCACTTGATATAAAAGCCTGGGGGGGGTACCTGCATACACGTACCATCAAGTATCGTGGGAACAGACTTGCGGTTTTGAAATAGAGCGCTAATGCACTTGCAAGGCCATTCCTAACTGGGGCTAATATTGATGTTTCTAACCACTAAAACGACAGTTTTTTGTTTATATCTTTGCAAAGAAGTGGAGTGGAGCTGAAGTTCCGGACGATTATGACGAAAATACGGTCCTTTCATCTGATATCACAATTTATATAACTACTTCCGGTTTATTCATGGTGGTCCCAGAGGCGATTGGAACATAGCACCTTTAAGAAAGAAAAAAATTCATGTGTATTTCATTTCTTTGGCATGCCAAGAAAAAGTGTACTAATGTGACAGCAATCCATCAATGAAAATACTGTCACATAGCAAATCTTAATCAGCTGTCTTCAAGCATGTGCTTTGACTTTTTTTTATTGTCCCTTGTTTTCTGAGAAGAAAATACTATTTGCAATAAAATATTAAAAGAAAACCTGGATGCATCATCATTTTTAGCGATACAAAATACTTTGCATTCTGTGCATTTGTTGTCACATTAGCATAAAAATGTCCAATTTATGTCAGCAATAGCATCTGTCACATTATCATCCCAGAGCAGTAGCACAGTTCTCTAAATAAAAGTCCATTAGCAACAGCTACGCCGCCCTATTGGAAATGGTGATTTTAACATTTACAAGTGGAAGAGTTGTATTATGATACTTGCTGAAAATTTGACCTATACAATGTAGATATGGTGTTTGCGGTTTTAAATGTAGGCTTTTTGATTTTCATTTAAATGCCCTCCATTAAAACCTAACAACCGGCAAGACGTGAAGCTCATTGCCGGGAAATCATGCCGACTCGCGGGAAATTTTCGTGACGCAACATAAAAGAAGAGAAAAAAAATAAGGAGTATCAATAATTGGTGATATAAACAAGAAAACATAGTAAAAATAATCAAAGGGAAAACAATAGGTAGATGAAACCATTAATTGAATAATAAAAGTAGGAAATGATCTCTGAGTACCAGTGTGTTTTATTTCTTGAGAAAATCTTGAGAACGAACATAGCTACGTCTCGGGATCAAATCATCACAAAATCTATCGCAAGAAATCCGACCCTCATCACTGTACTGTAGCAAATGTCTATCACTGTCATCATCAGCACGTGTGATCACCTTTAGTATCAGCTTCCAGTAGCACGGTCCATCTGTGTATTTTATTTGAAAATGTTTTCGATAAAATAATTTTAAATGCAAAAGACTTAACATAGTGGTCTTTGTAAGTTACTACATTTTGATTGAATACTGTAAATGTAATATAAAATTAAAGATACGGATTAAAAACTAAACTTTTCCCCATTGGCTGAACTAGCAACATATGACATTACTGCATAGCAAATGGTGATGGTGCTGTCTTACACACAGGTCGTCTTCCATCACTCTCGTGTGAAAATAACCTGGGGACGCTTGAAAACAATAATTTTTCAGTCAAATCAGCAAACATCCAGACACTTGATATTAATTGTTTAAGTAATCTTAGCTTCTCTCGTCTTCTCGCCGTTGGTATTTTGCTTGTATGTTGGTAATTAAGGGTCGTTGGCACAATCATACGATTCTATCTACCATATAATAAAAAATAATGCTTAAAAAGTGTTAAAAATTGTGCCGCACCAAATAGCTTCAATTGCAACTCGATGTTTCAAAAAGCTTCAGCTTCTGAGGGGGGTAGATCCCCCTCAGACACCCCCCATTTTGCCTGGCCGCTAACACTAACACTCCGCGTGGCTTCAAAACAGCGTATAATCGCGGGAAATCTTGACTTCCTTGCCGGGAAAAAATTATTTTCCGACCGTGACATAAGAAAGTTCATTGACCCCGGTAGTTCCCAATGAGTTTTCACAAATCAAATTTTATAGGCTGCCACAGGAACATGTAAGTGTTACACACTCTAAAATCATTCAGGTGTGGGCAGGCGCCAAGCCTCATTCAATTAGAGAAACTCACCAAAGTCAAACGAAATACGCAATACGGGTGCAAACCACAAACCAAAAAACCTTTGGGTGCTTTGATGTGGGTTGGTCAAGGGTGTTCCCGTGACCCACATAGACCTTGTCCTTGTCCGTTCTTAAATACAAAAAAAAAATCAGAATAACCCTTCCAGTGGAGTTGATTCTTCAGCTCCAACATTTTGGATAAGAAAATATTCCTTGACACATATAAAAAAATCAGAATTTTCGTCAAGAATTTCGCTTTTCACGTGTATACCAATGGCGACGTCTGAATTGGGATTTCTTGGCCGGCCCTCCCCTGGCTCTACTCTTAGGCAATGATGAATCAACCAATTTCTGATGATTGGCCCACCATGTTTAAATTAAAACTTTGGGTAAAGCACCCTGGCAGTCCAATTTTAAGCTAAACTGCAATATCGAGAAACAAACAACAAAGTTGTGTGAGAGAAGTTGCATAGAAGGATTCCTTGCACCAAACAGGGTATTGCCTTTAAAAATAAGGTGATTAAGCACCACAGCTAATCATTTCTGGGGGGTTAAAAATATGATTTTGGCTAATATGGCGGCCATTTTTGGATTCTTCCTCCCCGGGGTACCCTGTTTTTGCACTTTTTAAATTTTTTTCTTCAAAATGAGATAAGCATCATTACAGTCCGTCATTCCTAAGCCTTGTTCGAAGTGATCTGAAACTTACCTTCGGGAGGTCAGGGGATCCCATCAAGCGGAAGGTGGGGGGGTTGCCACCCCCTTTACTTTATGTGTAAAAATGCCCAAATGGGATACTCATTTTTGCATAATTGGTTTCTAATAACATGTGTATGCCTTTAATTTGGGCACCCATCATTGCCAAATACTACCATTTTGCTGCATGAATGGCAAAAATCCCTTGATTTGGATATTTTTTTTCAGATACACATCTATTTTTGCAGTCATACCAACCTCTAGTATGAGTCACTAGGACAGGCATATGTTAAAAACTTAAATGTTTGTACTTTATTGAAGAGAGGCCGATATGTCCTTAAACACTATACCAAACAAGATGTTGTCCCTTAAGGTGCATTTGTTGATTTCAGCAGTTACAACCGCGCTTCCTGTTTTTTATTTTCATTGATCACTAGATATCCTTGAGAAACGCTTAATTCCCAAATTTGAGCTGAATCCCAGTCAAGTTTTGTGTTATGAGCAATTTCTCGTTTCTCACACGGTCCCGTAGGCTACTGTGCTGTAAGGTTCCTCTGTCCGTTTACAGACATAAAATACAATTGCAAATTTCTTTACAGATGCGACCGATTTGCTGTAGATTAGGCACCATTGATTACTAAGGCTACCGTTCAGATGATCAAAATCTCAACATCTTTTAGGTAAGTCCGTTGGGGATGAGGCCGAGGATCACGAAATGCCCTCTTTAATTACGAAACTTTTTGGGGGGGGAACCACCACCACCCCACCCCTTGGTTGTGAATGTTTATGAAAAACCCTTGGTTTGACAATAAAACACTTATGTTTTGTAATTCAATGGTACATGGGTCATTAAATTTATTGTTCCAGTTTGTGTGCTTTTTTTATCAGAGAAGTTCTTGATGTGCTATACCTATTAGGAAGTGGAATATAAGAAAAAGAAATACTGTAAATATAAAAAACTCAAGATTTTAATCAAACTTCAGGATTTGGCAAGCAATTTTTTTCCTATATTTGATAGGGATTTGATCAAGTTTTTGTTTGGTGTAATTGGATTTTTGGTTTAAAAGGTAGGTTTTGGAAGCCCCTGTTGAATCGGCTTGGTCCGATGCAATGACCTTAACACAAAAACAGCCCATTATGTACACTCATATGTATTGAATAGAATTAAACCAGAACAAAAAAACTTTGTTTCAAGCCACTGACAAATATTATTGCTTAAAATTTCACAACGTTTTTGGGGGACATGGTATTGCCCTTGAGTTAAGACATTAAAAATGGATCAGAAGATCAAAACACTAGGTGGAGAATCTATGACCACGGTAAATCAGTGTCCATTGTGTATATATACGTTGTCTTCCTTTTATAGATTTTAAATAAAATTCTATCAATTTACACTGCTTTCTTCATAATTAAATATTACTGCTATCCCAATCCTGCCACACCTGTCCTCTGTGTTTCACAAAGACTCTCACCGTACTGATTCAACCTTTCATTTGGGTATCGGTGATTCACAATCTGACCCAGCTTGAATCATAATCATTCTTCAATTTACTTAATAGCGTGTTCTCAGGTGAGGAATGAAGATTGGATTCAACAAGCATGTGAGAGTCCGCAATGTACTTTTAAAAGGGTCGCAAACAAACATGACAACCGAAGTGGCTTCATATTTTTTTTTTGAATATTCTTGTTTCCAATCCTGCGTTATTATCACACAACGCTTAGAGCAAAAAACAAATCTTTAGTACTCTTGCACAGCGCGCCATTTTTGGCACTCCACTCTTGCACTATTCATATTGTACCGGGTGTCTCAAAAAGGAAATATCGTTAACCCTCAAAGCGCACTCCATTTCACGAAAAGAAAGAGTAACCATACAAAATAATACACATCTGAAAATGCAATTTCTTCGTTTTAGCCGACACTGAAACATTGTTCCAAAAAGAGACGTTGACCGCGTTATTAGACCATGGGACTTGGACCAATCCCAACTGATACAAATTCTGTATCCCATCTGGGCTAAGGGAAAACCAAGTTTAATTCAATAAATTATTAGATCCCACATATAACTGTCGGTTCCCGCACATAAAACTGGCAACATTTTTCTTAAAAATATTAAAATGTCAACCTCAATTTCTTTTTCCCATTCAGAGACCAATTGGATATTATCGCCTTCGCTAACCATGAGCTAAAGATATTCACAACTGGCCTGGTATGTGGAGCCATTGTTATATTCAGGTGTTACCATCCCCCACCCTCACGATTCGGGTTGAGTGACAAATACCCGTCCTCTCCGCTCCTCACAATAACTAACCAGTGTATCATTATAATATAGGTCGTTGCCACTAAATTTTCTTCTGAAAACAGCGGTAAATTGAATATAGAATGAAGTTAATCAATAAGTTTAGCGATTTTGGTTTCTGCACAAAGTTGTTAGGGTCAAGCTTTCCCAGCAACATTCTCTCATGATGTTTGTTTCATGTTTCTTTTACTTTTCTAATAAATGAGGAAAATATGGCCAAAGTTAATTGAACACTCCCTATAGAAGCTCAATATTTATTTATCTTGATGAGGTTTAAGTAATTTTGTCCTGAAAAGTCTCATTCCTAAATTGGAGAGCGTAACATCTGAAATCGCTTCAAGCTGCGGCGACATAACAATGGTCCCTGCACTCCCAGATGAAAGGGAATTTGAAGTGTTTTTCTACAACCGCATACGGGCCGTGATTGAATACCTTTAACTCCATTGTTTGCTTGAGTCGGTGGTGTATCCACTAGTCACTGATAGTGGGGAAATGAAATTGAATGACATTCTTTTAAAATGTGCCAGTTTTTATTTGTGGGAACAGACGATTATATGATTTTAATAATTAATTAGGAATTTACACTTTGGTTGTTTTCCCTTCGCCCCCCGATGGAGACTACAAAACAACAAGCATAGAAGGACATGTCACACATCGACATATATGGCCGATTGAAAATTTTGTACCACTTTTTCATTTTTATCACACGGATTGTACTGTTTCAGTGTCTTTAGGCATACAACATTCTTTTTTTTTGCGACAAGGTCAGTTTGATATTGAAGTTCGTTTCAATAGTAGAAATTCCATTATATTTCCTCATTCTTCTTTACTGAGCTGCTCTGCCCCACCCCCACCTACTTGGGGGAACTGGGCAGCTCTAGGCGGATCAGGCTTGCGTTTTCTTTTCAATTCAATAATCCATTCTAATCAATTCTGTGTCCGTTGGCTGCGACAAAAGCAGTGGTTATTGTTTTGCGAAGATCCCCAGGTTTGAACCCGCGAGATTTCGCCCTAGGGAACACATTAAAGAGTGAAGGGTAGTAAAGGATACCACCAGCCAACTTGCCAGAACTTGCAATAGAATAACCGCTCCCTTTGCAAGCATCTGACGGAAACGAATGAACAGAAGTCGATATTGAAATAGAAAGAGAGTGCAAGCCTACGTCCCCGTCTTCATGGTCTTAGAGGCAGGACCAAATGGCCGGGAGGGAGGCAGCGCAAGTAAAGAAGAAGAATGCAGGCATGTCTTGGAATTCTACTAATTTTTTTAAACTAACTTTTCAATATGTCAGAACTGATCTTTGTCGCACAAAAAAAAAACTAAAGAAACAATAACGAAAAAAGTATTTGCTTGAAAAGGTGTTTGTGTTGTATTGTCTAACGGACAGCTCAGATTGTTAATCCATGGATAATATAAAAGTGGATACAAATTTTCAATCGACCAGAACTCGGTCAATATGTGTCCTTTTGGAAGATTTTTCGGTGGCGGAAACCTGATGAAATGCACTCTTCAGATGTGTATATTTGTCCCCGACCCGAACGGTCGGCAGGGGACTATGGAAATGAGCAGCGTCCGTTCGTCCGTGATAAAATATGTTAACACAGTCTGAACAGAATTTTCTGGAGTTCCGTAAGGGCGACAATGATGCAACTTGGTGGAAAGAAGCGGGGTGGATGAGTTTTGACGGGATTAGATTGGGAGTGTTAAACATATGCTAATTAAAGTAATCTAATTTGCATAATTTATGAAAAATGTTCCTGCAAGGACTTTGTACAAGTTTTCTGGTTCTGTAAGGCAATATAATGATGTAACTTGGTGGAAGGAAGCGGGCTGAAGAGTTCTCAAACATAATTAGATTTTGGGCATAATTTCGGGACATTGAGTATGCAAATGAGCTAATTAATATGCAAAAATCAGAGTAATTGCTATATTTTTTCAAACGGTACATCGGATACTTAAAAATTCCTTGCCCTGCATGAAAGAAATCTGGGAACATTTTTTTTGCCATATAAAGTATGTGATATATTGCGGCGTAGAGTATGCAAGTGAGCTTTTGAAATTAAATAGCATATTGCTGTATCTCTGAAAACGTACGTGGATAGCCAAAATCCTTCGTACATGAGACTATATGCCATAGGGGAGGGGTTGGGGTTTGGGGAGGGGGTGGGGTGTCTGCGGAGTTTGGGGAGGGGGTTGGTGTGTTGCAGGGTGTTGGGGGGATGTTGTGTTGCGAGGTGTGGAGGGACGGAGGGCGTCGGGGTTGTGTTGTTGGGAGGGGAATTGAAGCTGTTGGGGGGGGGTAGTGTGTTGCATGGGTGTTGGGTAGGGTGTTGGGGGGTGTGGGAAAGGGGTAGGGTTGTAGGGGGAGGTGGGGAGGGGAGTGGCGAGTTGCGGAGGGGAGCCGGGAGGCGTTACGGGGTATCGGTATGGGGGGGGGTGGTGGAGGGGGGGGTTGGGGTGTTGAGGGGGCTGTTAAGGAGGGGTGGGGTGTTGCGCGTGTTGGGGGTGTGGGATGTTGGGGGAGGGGAGGGGTGTTGTGGGGGTGGGGCGGGGTTGTTGGGGAGGGGGTGGGGTTTTGCGCGGTTTGGGGAGGGGGTGGGGTTGTTGTAGTTGCAATTAACTCTGTTAGTGATCGCGACATTCGGCGGGGACATATTTAAGCATCGCGTTAAATACGAGTTCGCATTGTTTTGTATGGTTTCTCTTTTCTTTTTGTGAAACAGAGGGCGCTTGAGGGTTTCCTTTTTTTGAGACACCCAGTATTTATTCATATGGCTACATGTACTTACTCAATAAAGACACTCAGGTCGCCATATTGTCAACCCATTGCTGATGATTTTAACTTTGCAACACGGAGGAAAGATACGCACCAAAGCATCCTTCGGAAACATTGATGACGTTGTAAAAAAACTACGCTTATCTTTCCATTGTCATGGCAAATTGCAACCGAATCAGTTTCAAAACTGGCAAGGCGGAGATTGACACTCTTCACTATTGCAACCGTAATATCTTGGGGCTCGTGTTACAAAGTCGGGGAAACCATCTGCAAAGTGTTCTCTGAAACGTTAATTGGATTCCTGTGTGCTTACAATTCTATATTAGACAGGTACATCCCAGAATCACCTACATCTCCTACATTGTAGTACGTTCCATTCAAGCCTGACTTATGCTTTTCATTTTCTACGTCGGTATAGCAAATTATAGTACGTTTTCTAAAGAGCGATCTTTGGTGCTTGGATTGGCAGGTGATAGTCAAAAGTAAAGATGTACTGTCTTCTAGTATATAGGTGCCAGTTGTCAAAGATATCACTTTTGTCCAACTCGGTCATTTAATAATCTGAACAGTATACTGTACATGTCCTGGTAAGTAAGTATAAGCTGTCCTCGTCAACCTTTTCCACGCGACAATTCCTGAATACCTTTTGACTTAATGAAGATCTATTTTTGAATGTTCAATTTAAGAAGAGCCGGGAATCGAATCATTTGCGTATTAGCTGAAATGAAAAGGCTTTGAAATCTGACCTGTGAATCGGCAAGTGAATGGAATCACAAAGCTATATCTTTAAAATCCCATGAGTGTGGCTAGTTACCACCATTGCAGAGGCCCACAATTTATTTTTTATTTACGACAGCGTTCAAGCTTTGACTTACGTTTTGTGGACAGAATGGTGGAAATTAAAGTTAGATCTCCTACTTAAAATACCATTTTGGGGTGGAAATTTTGTGTAGAAACTGAATCTGAATAAAAATGCACAATTATTAACTTGAAAATTTTTCTCATAGCCACTATACAGGCATATTTCTGGCCGAAGTCCTCAAAATTTGGAGAAAAATTGTCGCAAAAAAATAAGTCCTTCCAAACTGGGACTCTCAGGCTAAACAAATATAAACTTTGCTCTAGGGGATGTCTTTGGCTATAGCAGTTTTATATTTGTTTAGCCTTAACCTCACAGTTTTGGAGGACTTTTTTTTTTGCGAAGCCTTTATTTTTTTTCAACCTCCAAATGTAGGGGTAGGGGTAACATATTACTACTTTATTTGGTTTTTCCGTACATTCAACTTAGTCAAGTTTTATTCACTATTTAGCTATTGAAGTACTGAACAAAAAGACACAAGAAGCCTCACCATAGCTCATACCATTGCGGAGTTATGGCTTTTTCAATCACAATTTGGTGCAAATTGCATTTTTTTTCCCAATCAATTGTCACCCTGACTGCCGACTTTCTAACCCTTACAAAAATAAAGAAATAGATTGGTCTCATTTAATTATTTGAATATTACAAAGTACCCCTGTCACATGATTAAGATAAAGATTATTCCACTACTATGTAGTTTTCATGTCATACACTCACAGGAAATTACCAAGTCAAAATTTTTGTCACCCGAAAATGGCCATTTTGGCTAAAATTGACAAAAGAAATGACTTTTTCTCAAATCAGTGAAAAATATGGGGTTTTAAAGTCCAAAATCTGAAATATTGATATTTTACCCTTAGAAACATTTAAGTAATCAAGAGTTTTGACTGTTTTTCACCCCTAAATATTTTTTTCACGCCCGTGTCCACTAAACGTAAGTCAAAGCTGAACGCTGGCTTTGAGCTTTCTTTCATAAGATCACAGTTGGGTGAGTAAATGTAATCAGGACGACTAGGCGAGCCCTAGATCTAGGGCTCGTTTATTCAGGTAAAAGTATTAACTGAGGCGGTGAAGCCTTCCTTTCACTACTAAGAGGAATATTCAGGAGGTACAGCCAGTACTATGACAGACTGATTAACCTGGATGTTAATTCAGCGGTTAAAACATGGATAGGGTTAACGTAATATTTGTTTGTGTTTTGGCCTTTTTTCAATCTCAATAATTCTATTGATATTTTCTTGGTAAGTAGCCTCCTCTCCATGCTAATTGGAACGGCTTGGTCACATGTTGGAAGATCGGTCTTGGTATACCTACAAAACCCACTGGAAAGTTCAACGACCCCTGACTCCGCACGCATCAGGGGCGATTATCTAGAAACACTGGCTTCTCATTTTGCTACGCTCTAAGCATGTTGGGCTCTTAATTGGGCCTGAGGAAGTTTGCAATTTTCAACGATTTTATTAGCTTTTGTCACCTATCTACCAAAACTATGTGTTCTACGCATTTTCTCATTCTGGTTCGGTTTGATGCTTTCAGCCCCATCCCAGATAGTTGCAAAAATGACGCTGATTAGGTGAGTCAGTGTGTACTTTCCGCAAAAAAATGGAGGGTTAGTTCACACGTGTGTTACAAGTGTTTAGACCTAGGGTGGACCCTCGGTACCTTCCCACACCATCTAGCCCCCGTGCTGGGGAGTCTGTGCTAGATATTCCTGAGTAATTTATCTCACTTTTTCGTCGGCTACTTCGCTGTTTTCGTGGTTCAACTTCAACCAGCATCCTACCGGTAAGGTACGGTACGGAGCCATCTTAAGTCATGGGCGGCCCTCTGGGGCCCGGAAAGTGCATAACTCGACTTTCGCTTCGCATGGTACGCCATCTGCGTCATGTGCACCGGGGTTTTTTTTGAGCCCCCAACCGCTTCCTCTGTGGACTTACGGGTCTGCGTGTCAGTTTATTGGTCTTCCGTACCGGGGGCCCCTATGTAGATAGTGTTAAAAACTATACCTTTTTGAAATCCCTTGGGACCAGCACAAACACCATGAGTGTGCTTTTTAACACATCAGAAACATTTTAAATTTTTGACCCTTGTATAACCTTGAAACCCAGCTTGGGGCCATTAAGGGGGGTGGCAAAGTGCTTCCATCAATTTTATGGACATCAATGCCTTAAGTACTTTTTGTGGCAAAAATTCACAATTTTATCCGGAAAGCGCACCTTTACACTTACAGTCCCCTAACCCTACTACAAGATATATAAACAAATAAACGCTGTTTTAGTGGTTAACCATCAATAGTAGCGCAGTAGTGAATAGGGCTTGGCCAACATACTTATTGAGTACCATCAAAACAGCAAGTTTATTTCCCACGGGTACTTGATGGGGTGCCAAGTGCCAGGCTTCTATCAATAGTAGAGAAACACAATACACATGAATTGGAACAAGCACCTTAACGGTTTGGGGAAGTGCTGGTAGTAAAGTTGTAAGATGGAAGATTACACATACTTCAAAAGGTGCTTTGAGATTAGCTGGGAAATTGTGAATACAGAGTGTACATCAAGTGCCTCGTTATGAAATCTAATGCATGAAAATTGTGATTATATGATTTATTGATTTAGATTTGTGCTTTTATGTACAAATCTCAATAACTTATCCCCAATGCTTGATAACATGGTTACAGAAATGTCTGAAAATATTCATATAATACTAGACATGCTTCTGATTTTCAGATTCCAATTACAAACTTGGATTTTGCGAAAAAATCACTCGATACTGGTGGTGTTAACTTTGGAATAATAATAATCCCTTCAAATGGTCCAAAAGTGCAAAAAAAAACTGTTAAATATTTAAATCTTCATATAAAGGAATACTATTAGATAAATATAATTAATAACATTTAAGGTAGCTGGGACTTTACAGGCCTTTGGCTTATTACTCATTTCCCTCACAAGGCAATTAAATGTTTGACATGGTTATCAATATTGTAAATTTTGTAAATCAATAACATTTATTGGTACTGTTGTTGCATTGTGGAAATAAAAAAGTGAAGTTGAAGTTCTTAAATATTACATTTTCTGTAATTTTGGCCATTTGGAAAAACGCCCTCTAGCGAGAGTTCCCACATTTTCCCAGAGGTTGGACCCAAAAAAGCTTGTTCAGCACCCATGGAAAATAGCAGAAAACACCTTCAAAACCTTCTTCCCAAACTTCTAGAATGGACTTTAATTTTGAAACCCTACTAATATGCATTTACAATCATGGAAAAAAATTATAAAAAAAAAATCCAATTTATAATATTTACATATATATATATGAGCTGTTATTTCCGTTAAGAATTAGTCATTTAACATAATCGATTATAAATAGTCATAATAATTTTAGGAATTAATAACAATGTAATCAGGATGGGGGAGATGTGTGTGGGAGAGGCCAGTTTAAGTCATTTGGAAACTTTAAGATTGACCACCATAAAGTAGAAAATGGATGTTGGAGACATCAAAGGGGGACAGAAAAGCAAAAAAAGGATTAGAACAAACGAGCAGGACAGAAATAGACGGGACAAGACAAGGGGTCACAACTATGTAGATAATATCAGGGTATAAAACAGAAAGGTAAACTTTGTCTATGATTTCAAGAAGTCTAATGCCAGGGATGTTGATTGGAATCCTTGCACAATGATATATTTAATTGCCTTTAATAATTAAATGGGAAATGGGATAACTGCCATCCATGCAAACAAGTTTCCTTTTACTATCATTTTTTTTTCTCTGTACAGGTCGGGATCAAAAGAGACTGTGTAGTGTAGTGAAATGGCTTCAACAAAGAAAAGGGTCCGGCTTTTATAACGGCCAAACAGTGATAAAGAAGAAATCTTTGTACACTTCAGGGCAATCACCGGTGGAGGGCTACAGACCGCTGCACCGATGGTCAGCAAGGGCTTTTCGACGTGCGATGGAGACAAAGGTATACAGGAAGCAAATGTGGAAGTAGGTTACGTTAAGCCCAGTGGGTTATGTGCCTGCATTGTTTTTAGTTTTCGCCATTAAAAAAATACACCTAATTAAATGATCTTACAAGGAAGAAAATACAGTCAAAAAAGCAAAAGGAGTACCATTTTATTTGTATAGGCATTGCAACCTGCAGGACTGTTTAAAAGTAACCACACAGTCAATGCTTATTGAAATGAAAAATGATTAAAAATCCTACTTGGAGTAAAAGAGGTGGGTTTCCACTAAGTGGACCCACTCCAAACATAATTTGTTATGAAACTTGGTACACGTAAAGCACTTACCCAAAGAACCTTCCTTCTATGAAAAGGTTGAATTTGACAAAAGATTGAGGGTTCAAAAATTTAATGGGAAGATTTAATTTCCATGCGCCGTGTGAAAGCGACCTTTGGCTTTTGATGACTTTTCACACATTATTGTAAACTAATGGTTGTTTTAAGTTAAAGCAATTATCCCAATGTAGGGATTTCTGGAGAACATAAATGGAGAAATTTCACATGACAAGCCTTTTGTTTGATTTGCTCTTTAAATACAGGTTTATGCATTGATTTAAAGTAAAAAAAAAGACAGATTTAATTGATGACATATTGACAACAAAGGAAAGAAAAAAAATGAAAAATAATAATCGAACCTTGAATTAGGGTGAAAATGATTTTCCTGAGTGCTAATTTTCACCCCAAAAAATAGGACCATTGTTTTTAATTTCTCAAACATGATACACTAGTTTAACTAGTAGTTGTTTCATGATCAAGATTAAAGAATGGATCAAATTAAAGGGGATGGCCCGATTTACGTCTCTAAAATTTCATTTTGATTAGAATGGCCTTCCCCGAAACCCCCATCTGTAAAGTTTTGCGCTGCTATTTCAACCCGTTGCGAAGTGTAAAAGTGGAGAGCTACAACATTGATTTTTGTATCCATAGACGTGTAAGGTGGGGGAAAGGGGAAGAGGACGCTCGGCTTCTTTTTTCCTATCTTTCTTTCCGACCAAAATGGGTCGTATTTTCAATCATAACATCCAACCAAACATCCTTTAGTCTAATATTTCACATGGTAAATGAGAAAAATAGTAGCTTTCGATACCAAAATTTCGAACCACTTCCGGTAAAAATATGGGGTCCTCGCCCCCTCATGGATCCCGCGCGCTGGGGTACGAGGCTTTAGCGATCAGGCCAGTGACCTTTAACTATGTTTAGCAAAAACAGGGTGTTAGGTCAATGTCTACTATTTTTACTAAGCTGTTTAGTGTGAGCAAATTTTTTTTTTACCCATCATTTGTTCAGGGGGTTGCATATTCAAACACTACTTCTGCTATAAGGGTAATAAAAATTTAAAAAATGAAATTATTAGTATTTGTCTGTGATACTAATGTAACTCCACATATATGAGTAGCCATTTAGCAGGAAACCATTCGAAACAAGCAGCCCTCTTAAGTAGTTACTTTCGCGTTTTAGTGTGAAAATGATTTAGGGTCCATATGGACCTTGCTCTTAGAGTGTTACTTATGTAAAAATCCTTATTTCAAGAAATGGTGATCATCTACAGCTACACCACTTTGAGGAAGTTTTTAGTTGAGGAAAGACAAAATTTGAAGGAGTCTTTGACAAAGACTACCTATGTACTGTTTAGTACAGTACCAGAGGTAGTCTTTGACAAAGACTACCTATGGTACTCTACTATACATACTATACAACTTTACATGTTTACTACATCAAAACGAAAAATCTGACTCATCTCAAACTTTGGAATGTGGTATTTTAGGTGACTATTTTAGTTCTAGTTGACTATTTTTAATAAACACTAAAATTATATTTCAATATCTCTGAGTCACCCTTTTAATGAAACATATATTTTTAATTAACATTATTTTGTATTTGATAGTATATTATACAAATATTGACTGCTCATGAGGGAAACGGTGCAAAATAACTACCCGAGGTCTCGGGAAAATAGTAGGCCCACGGTCTCCAGTCACCGAGGGGAGGTATTTTGCACCATTTCACGAATATAGAGCAGTCAATGTTTGTTTTATATAACATATAAAAATATTTCTGTCATTTGAAAAACTTGCCAAGTCTCGTCGAGATCAGCTGCCACCGCAACTCAAAGCTATTCAAGATACCAATGCAGGGAAAAAGTTCCCATAAAAATGAACTATTTCCCCGTGATGGGGGAAATAGTAGCTTTTTATTGGAACTTTTTTCCCCTCCTGTGAAATTTTGGGGAACTAATCTCAAATATTTTATGTCACGTGATACAGTATCCACCAATCAAATGACAGAAATATTTTTATGTGTTATATAAAGTATAATTTTCTCAGAAACGAGGTGTCAGATTTCACTCTTTTCTGAAAGTTGGACAATTACTAAAATGTAAACAAAAATATTGTTGTATTAAAACACGACATGAAAAATAAAATCCTTGGTCCACTTTGATCCCCTCCTATCCTGAAATGCTATTGTTTGAGCCCAACAAATCAATTCACTTGACCCGGGCTTTCAAAGAGTTGACACCATACGATGAATGCATAATCAGAAAATAGCCATATTTGTACAGGGGTGTATACCCGTAATAAGTTAGCACTGTAGACTTAAGTACAGATTATACTTATTTTTGATGTGTTTACACAATTCAAAGGCAAGTGTAAGCAATGGTTATGTCAATATTCACAACTTCCAGTAATACCAACAGGCCTGCTTTGATTCAGATAGCCCCGCCAGAACGTCAAATGAGGCATTAATTGCCTGTTTGAGAGACGATTTTAATCCATGAAATTTGGACTTGATTTATTATACTCAATTTCACTACTCTCTGGACTAGCTCCCACTTATATAAAGGTCATGAAAGAGCACTGTACCTTCAGTTCTGTTGTTACCTTTTTTAAATAATGGTAAATGTCCATTAATTAACCTTTGGCACTTGCCCGAAAGTGTACAGAGTGATAAAAAAAAATTGTGCATGAAGAAACACAAAATTTGACCCTGACTGTGACACAGTTGATGTTTTCATAATCTGCATATTTTCTACTTTCTATGCTGAAAAAATGAAGGAATTTTTGTGAAGAAATAAGGCAGATATAATAGATTTTCAAGGCTGATCCATCTTTACCCCATTCCAATGGGATTTACAGTTAAGCTGGGTTTCGATTCCATCATTTTGTCTGAATATGGTGACAAATTTTTCTGACCTTGTCTTCACAAGAGTAAATTGCAGATAATCAGATTCAGTGAACTAAATGGTAATCGGTGCATTAAGTCAATTAAAATGTATCAGATTATTAATTTGAAACATTGTAAGCATTCAAACAGTAAATTATCACCTGGTCCAGATTGTGAAAACTAAGAGCTCTTTCAATAACTTTATTCCAATTTAAACTATTTTAGCGTAAAGTAATTTCATAAGCAGGAAATCTTTGAAGAGAATTCTGCAAATTTACAAGGGTGGTTAGAAATAAATGTTGAAAGGAAGACCATTAAGGAACAAGAACCGACATATTTCTTTGCCAAGTTCAAGTCTAGTTATACATAGGTAACTATCAAGTTTGAAACTGAAATGAATGACTTGTGGACTGAGCAAGAGCAAAATCAACAGTTGCCATAGAATGTGTTATTTTCATTGGAAATATTATCGTTAGCAAAAAAACTCTGATCCAAAAAATACTTACCGTTTCAAATTTGTTTTAAAAAAATGTCTTGATCAATGAAAGTTTACCACATATGATGAAGTTGATTTTGTGCAATATTTATGCAAAGCAATATCATCCAAAATCTGTTTCAAAATCTGTTTAAAACAGGCTGTTGAATTTCAATGAATTAAGTACTTTCTCTGATCCACTTCCATCTTGTGCAGTATTTTTGCAAAAACAATTGAAATTTTTGAAAAAAAAAACTTAGACTTGATTATTATTTTTTTATCCATTGTTAATTTAACTATTTTAACATGCCAGTGCCACACATCAATAAACCACTTAGGAAGAATATCATTGACAATGGGTGAGGTTTCCATTCACACAAAATGTGTTACTGTGTAAACTCCATTGGACGGGGAGGAAGAAGAGAAAAATGGGTAGGTGTACAATAAAGTTTTCATCTCTGGTTCAAACTATGTAGTGTAAAGAATGGTATTATGATATGTCGAGATCAGGGTTCAGCAGCATTTCCAGGCGCACAAGTTTTTTGTTTTACACCCTGTATTGGGTGAATAGAATGTACAAAAATATGCATCAGGTTTTTATAAGACCTTTTAACATTAGATGTGAACCTAGGGGGTGGGGTGTAAAGGGTTACCAACACTAGGTATTTTTATTATAACTTATTCACATAATTGTAGTGATTCATTTATTCGGTTGTCACTTCATTGAAAGTTTTCGACGCTTCTATTCATTTTGAGAGGTTATTTTTGGCCACCTTGAAAATTATTCAACACACCGTGTTTGTGTTGTAAGATGTGGCAGAAATTTTACATGGCGTCATGTGCTATTGAATTTGAAGAGTGAATGCCATTAAGATTTAATCCGTTCTTTGAGATGACCCAGGAAACATCTGTTTTCGTATAAATAAGAGTGTTAGATATTGTAGGCGAGGCAGTCAGTTAGATGAATTAACTGATTTTGTGGCACAAAGAAGAGCACCAAAAATGTATCACTTAAGTCCACTTAAAGGACTATCAGTGATTTGCTTAATCAGAAAATCGACAAAAATATCAAAAAATCAGATTTTCATGTTTATAACAAGTGGAGGCATACTAACTACCTCCATGCAAGTTGTAAGACCAAAAGCAGGCCTAATAAGGCAAAAATCAGATATTTTAGTCATTCGTACGGACACATGACTACACTGTAATGGCATGGGATATATCTTTGAATATGATGTGTTCTTCCTTTTCTAGCGCTTTTTCAGTTCGAAAAAATACTAATGAGAAATTACATTATATGACGTATTTCACTTTTAAAGCTGTTCCTGCAAATTTCAAATGTTTGACTCATTCGGGGAATCACTGATAGTGTCCTTTAATATACATGTAGTAAAATTCTTTCCACTCCGGTACATAAGCAGGGACATCATGATTAAGTATTTATTACATTTACTGAGTAAACTTTAAGAATCATTCTGAATTTTTTGGTCAAATTAATTTTATACCAAATTTTTTGAGCTTTTCCCACAATAAAAAACAATCTACATGGTCTATATCAATAGGTCGAGAAATTCACAGGGCGCCAACCTTCAATTGGTGGTGGTGGGGGTGTAGGGGTGGGGGCTGCGCCAGAAGCAGAAGAAGTTTGCATTTTCGGGGTTCTAACCGCGAAAGCCGGGTATTAAATCGCAAAAAAAAAAAAACATTTTCCCCCTACTTTTAAAAAGCTTCCACAGGTCGGAGAAAAGACAGGTACCACAAAAAACAGAGAGTGTGATCGTTAGTACACTAACAAGATCGACATCTTCATCTACATCAACAGACCCTCTCACAATGCCCCATGACTCGACAATCTGCATGAAGTGATACGAATAGACGCGACAATATGCATGAAGTTGTAGGAATAAAACAACAACTATAACTTTGACAAAAATCTCCATGTAGTTTTTTTTTTGTTACTAACTGTAGTACCGCTTGGTAATTGTGAGGTGGCATTCTGGGTAAGGAAGGGGGGTTGAAATGACAACAGTGTGCATGATAAACTCAACACCTTTTTTGGTATATGCTTTTGAAAATTGTTTTTGGCATGGTATTTGAAAAACTTGGTTTAAAATGTCTGGATAATTACTTGTATCAAATAAGAGTTGTAAATTTGAGGCAATTACTCCGCGCTTTTCACATCGATTGGCCCATTATCCCGTACTGAATGGCTATGGGCTTTTGGATGCACTTTACATTGAGTGATTGGTAACAAAGAGATTTCGTTCACCATATTATGCTGTAAAAGTGATTACTTTGGTGTTGTATTTAGCTTGGATTTTTGGGTGATGGTGGTGATGGTACAAAAGTTTAAAATGTGAGAGAAACACACTGAAGTTGACAGTTGTTCATTGGACAACTGCGTCTAAGGCAAGTTTTATGATAGAGGGGTCCAAATCTTCCTGATTTACATCATAAATGTGTCATTTCAGGATCAGATGTTAATTTTGGGGCATTTTACCAGTTTTAATTGGAAAGTTCTGGGCCAAGACACACCCAAAAGTTAAATTGGGGCAAGACAATGTAATTTTAAAACCTAAAATCCCCTTTTTCTTTACTGCAAACGTTACATATTTTGATGGACAACATATATCCATCAAAAGTAACATAGCAACAAAATGATGATTTTTACATACGTTTTGTGAGAGGATTTGCTTTTTTTTTGATAGTATTTAGGGTCAAATTATTCATATCAAGACCGTTTTCAAACTATTCCGGTTTTCAGATAAATTTTAACAAACAAAAATACTGTTTTCGGGCGAATGTTACATTTGAGGGACAAATGGGAAAATTGTTGTCAATCAAAAAGTGTAACATTCACCTCTCAAAAAGTCTCATATCTTGAAAAACTTTTACTAATGCAGGAAACTCCAATTTCGACCGCATCCCAGATTTTGCTTTTGTGAAATTTCTTGAGTTTAAATAGGTAAAAACAAATGATGAAGGGCAAACAAAATTATACTGAAAAATGTTGTTTTTCTATATAAGGCCAAACTATTGGACCCCCTCTATTGTGAAACGTGCCATAAGTGACGGGTATTGTTAAGTTAAGATTTAGAGCAGCAGCCCAAGGTGTTGGTGAGTCGAACGACTGGATACCAATATTGGAACAGGGGAAAATTCAGAGAAAAATATAAACGTTTCGCAAATTGAAAAGTATGCCGGGGGGGACCCGTGTTGCGTTGAAAAGCCCCAGGAGAGGGGGGTAAAGTGACTATGGGGGTAAAGTTTGAACTGCTCTAAATCTAATATAATATAGTCAACAAATTATTACTTTGGTAAGCGGAGTAAAAAAGTCAATGGGTCACACGCGTGTGGTGCTCCTGTCCAAGATAGTTGGGGAAAAATAGGCAAAGGTCATTGTTTTATTCAAAGAAAGGTAACCCGTTTGCAATACCCAGATTTGTTTAAAATATTTTTGTAAATGTTTAATGCTATGAATCCAATATGAAATGGTTTTGCACTTAGGCATTTATCCTTGTTGTTATAATGGAAGGTGTACAAAACTTCCCTGTTAGGACGCTATGGGGACGGGGACATTAACCCCTCCCTATGAGGGAACCAAACCCAGGCAAAATCAAATAAAAAGGCATATTTGAATCAGTATCATTAAATGTTTTTTTAAATTTTTTACAAAGAAATCTTGTTGACCTTCCTTGAATAAACAAATGACCTTTGCCTCTATTTTCCCCAGATATTATGGAAAGGAAGCCCGCACACATGGACCCAATGAACTTTACTATAGTAAACTAAGAATAATTTGAGTATATTTCATTAGATTTAGAGCAGTTCAATTATTGACCCCATAGTAACTTTACCCCTTCTTGGGGCTACACGCAACAACGGGGTCTCCGGC